>JAUJYT010001453.1:0-11545 GCA_033996565.1 Nanhermannia nana
AAATTTTATGAGGTTACAAATACATATATAAATTACAAATTTAACTATTTGTATGGATCATATACAGCATTATCTTCTATTAGACGAAGATTCTTCCTTATGATACTTATGAGTAGCTGTGCACTTATTTGAGGGGTATTTTGGGATATTTTTCCCCATATAATGCTGAATCCCTGGATATTTATCGATAGTTTTAACCTTTTCAGTTATTAAGATTTACATCTGGACCAGAATTTTTCGGTCCTAGCAATAGGTCGGGCTTGAAGGGCATTTAAATTGTTAGCCTTTTTAGTGCAGAAATTAAAGTTTTTATAATTGTTTAAAGACATTATTTAAAAAGGATTTGTTATAGCCTTTTAGTGCTTTTACCTTTTTGAAAAACTTTTATCACAAAAATTTCAAAAATATTGTAAAAAATTGAAATACATTATTGCGCTACCTCACAAAGACAGACACTGACACAATATTTTTAATTAAATTAATTTTTAAAAAGCATAATAATTCCGAGATTACAGTATTATATAAATTATATAAACGAAAAATTTTATCATTTTTATATAATAAAGATTATAAACCCGAAAATATATATCACACAATTTGTTTAATTAAAGAAAAGAAGGCCGATGGATAGTATAAAGAATTATCAAATAAGCATGCCTACACACGCAGATAAATCTTGCGCGGTTATTTCTGCGCGGTTATTTTCGCGCGATTATTTTCGCGCGGTATTTTCTTGCGCGGTTATTTTCTGCGCGGTTATTTTTTGCGCGGTTATTTTTTGCGCGGTTATTTTTTGCGCGGTTATTTTCTGCGCGGTTATTTTCGCGCGGTTTTTTTCGCGCGGTATTTTCTTGCGCGGTTATTTTCTGCGCGGTTATTTTTTGCGCGGTTATTTTCTGCGCGGTTATTTTTTGCGCGGTTATTTTTTGCGCGGTTATTTTCGCGCGGTTTTTTTCGCGCTGAAATTGGGTGGAACCGCAAATAACAGCTACCAATTGATATTTAATGCTATTCACATTCGCCATAATGTGTTATCATTATTACCGATATTACTATCGCTTATATAACTTTTATCTTTTGGTAATTGCATTATAAGTACTTCATTTGTTTCATTCTCATCAGTGATTGAGTGGTGAGACTCTTCTGAGTCACCATTTGATGGTTCATTGGTGTTTGGCATTCATTAGCTTTGTTGGACTCATCAAAACCATTGATTTCTGTAACTTCAAAAGAAGTAAGAGATTCTTCTTCCTCTGTATTGTCCCTACAATGTGTCCAAACAAGGCATTTAACGCGAGATTAATGCCTAACAAAAATTAAAACTCTGAATGATTTATAGGAATTGATAATTATGTTAAACAATATGTATTCATAGTATAATAAAACAGAAATATTTATTAATTTAGAGATTTATTGAAGACAATATTTTAAAGCGTTATTCAAACAAATGAATAATTTGCAAATTATTTATTATATTATCTTTATTTGAAAGGCTCTAAAAAGTATTACATAGAGTTGTTTGCATTTATAAATTGAAAGTCGTTGCGTTCAATATATCTGTAAAAGTAGAAAAACATGCATAAGTTTTAAGTGCATAACAAGTCTTTCACAATTTTGGAATATTTTAGAAAAAACTTTAAAATCAAAACTAAAAAATATTTGAGCACTTGTGCTAAATGTTTGATTGTGAATACGATGAAGACTAGATCTTGCCTTAAATAAGTTAGTAGTCATCAAATGGTACTTAAATTTATAGATATTAAGTAATGCATAGGAAATATGAGAGACCAGTCCTTTCATTATACAGTATTTCTTAAAAAGTAAATCTAATAATTATATACATAAAGACTAATCTAAAGTAATTGACTGAGACTATGGTAAACAAATTGCAATAATTTAAAAATTATTAATTTATATTAAGAATAAGTTTAACTCAATTAATAAAACTTATGATATGGAGTGTTCAAAGAAATAATTAACTCTAAATTTACATTATTTTGATTGCAATATAATAGCTGTATAATAGTATACCAACAATTACATTATAAAATTATGTTCACTTTTACCCTCAATAATACCCGTTTCACCCCTCATATAAGGACACTTAATATGTGAAAACATATACATTTTGAAAAACCTGTAAATCCATTAACACCAGGAATTTAAGGACCAGTCATTATATAAGGGGTAAAACGGGTTATACTTAATAAAGTATAAGGTATTATAAATTAAAAATAATATCGAATAATAATATTAATATACAGTAAGTGATTATGCATTTAATGGAATTATAAAATACGATGAAATCAGTGTTTTTAAAGCACTTGCATTCGATCTCATTATAAGCTCAATATTTAGGAAACTTTGTATACAATCAAATATAAACACAAAATTGAGTGCCCATTAATAGACACATCGGTACATACACTATATGTGTGTATAAATATTTGAAAAGATACAGAATAATCAATAAATTTGTTCAAAAGATTAAAACAATATTTGAGAAAAATTGTAAAAAAGTAAATAAACCAAAACATAGTTTATAAAAACTATTAGAATATAATAATTGAAAGTGAATTGAGTTTAAGTTTTACAGAACTGAATTTCTGGTATCAATTTTTACCATAACTTTCTTATAACAAGTTTTGATATCTTTTCCAGACTTGTTGTGCTCTTTCTTAATATGAGATCTAATGCTCTGTTTTGGTAAAAATAATGGACTGAACGAACATATGATGCATTGGTATGTAATGCGAAAGTGTAGTTTTGATACAACTTCTGATGTCACCGCACTTGAGATCGAACTTTTTGAGTCCAGTGAACAGCTTTTCACTATTTTTTTGGGAACGGTTTCATCTGTTGAACAACGTTTAGCGGTAATTAAATCTTCAATAGATTTGTTTGAATCCATATTTAAGTAATTATTTTGTGACCGATTGCTCGCAATGGAATCAACATTAGACTCATGTCTTATATCTATTGATTTGACTGAATCTATAAGTTTAGTATTTAATGAATTATTGCTAAAGAGCTCTCTGTATATAATCATATAAAAAGCACTTCCGGGATGACTAGTCTTGTAATGTTGTTTGCATTCAGTCTTTAAACCAAACTTTTGATTACATTTTGGACACAAAACTATTTTACGAGATAATGAACTGTCCAATTGTGACTCATTTGTGGTCGAACTGGAAGACGAACTTCTAATAAAACCAGTGTTTATGTCAATTAACTTATAATCAGAAGACTTCAATACAGGACTAATCTGAGTATCAGTTGAAACGTCTTTTCTACCAATGGGTTCACTATTTTGTGACTTTAATTGTTCACAACTTTCTTCACTTTTAGATTTGTTCAAAAAACTCAAATGACTGTCATTTCTGTTATTAATAACTTCATCAATAATAATAAGACTGTCTTCTGATGACTCTTCCATATCATAACTAATTATTTCATTATTGACATCGAAAGTACTCGACTTTTGTACTCTTTGATTGTTATCATAAGTTTGCGTTTCAATTGATTTTTCATTACTATTCATATTAAACACACTTTTGTTTAACTCTTGAGATGAATCAGATTTACAAATAATATCTTCTATAATGATGTCGTCTGTATCATAATCTTCCTCCACATCAGTGGGCAATTCTTCGTCAGTCATAGCGTCCAAATCGATGCTCAAAGTTCTTGAGACAAACATTTTGATGACTTTTGGCTGAAAAACATTTTTTAATTAATATATAGTTTTGATATTAATTTATGAATGAAATGAGTGTTTAATATAGAAATCAGTTCATGAATGAAGTCATGAATGAAATCATTTTAATATTGATTTTGTTTATGTTTTTAAATAAA
The DNA here is from genome assembly GCA_033996565.1 of Nanhermannia nana. NCBI lineage: Eukaryota > Metazoa > Arthropoda > Arachnida > Sarcoptiformes > Nanhermanniidae > Nanhermannia > Nanhermannia nana. The sequence continues at coordinate 3,856 of JAUJYT010001453.1, forward strand.
TACGCGAATTCACGTGCAATTCAAATAGTTATTTACAAACAGACATTTAGGCCTTTATATACACTTTAACTTATTAGTAATGTGTTTAAAAAAGGTCCAAAATATTTTGCCTACAGTTAAGTTTTTATTTAAGTATTGCTATAATATATTGAAATAACTTTTAATTAAAATATTTAAAAAAACGTTAACAAAAATTTAAAACTATATTAAAGATAAGAAAAGAGCTAAATATGAAACGTAGAAAAAATTAGAAAATAATTGACTCATTTGAGAAATAGTAAAAATTTAGAAATACACTTACATTGAGATAAGTCACTTAATATCAATATTTATTGTTATCAGTATTTTTATCAATCAATTTGGATTAACCTTAAGATAACTGACTTTTACCAACTTTTACGATAATAAGATTTTTCGCTTAATGTTTAACTGAATGTATAGTAAGCATTACTTTTAAATCAGTTGTTATTTTAAATGTTTATATTTTATGCGAAATATTTTGAGTTAAGGTTTATCTCATTGATGAACAAAAGTATTGGGTTTCGTGTATAAAAACTTTGACCCATAATAAGACACGGAAATGATGTGCAAAAAGTTTTTATACCCTTGTACCTATAGAACAGTAACACGTGTTTTATGTTAATGGATACAAATATTCTCTATTAAACAATCGTTTCTTTTATATTCATTTTATTATTGGGTTTTTCGGTTTTTATAATAGTCATAATAAAATGCAAACCAATAGAAAAAGTTTGTAAAAAGTTGTGTAAACTTTTTTTTGACATTACATTAAACTTGAAAACAACTTGTAATGAGATATATTTGAATCATAAAAGTTGAATATTATTTAACTTTTATCCAAAAGTTAATAAAAGAATCAATTAATACTAACATAACGGCGATAATAAAAAGGTTTAGATCTAAATCAATATTTTATTGAATATGAACATTGAATAAATACTTTGAAAACATTTTGTAAAAAATTATTTACAGCCATATAAACAGTTAAGAATAGACATTAAAATTGAATAAATATTAAGCATTTAAGTCAGAAAATTAATATAAAAAAGTTAAAAAAACAGAGTTTAAACCATTTTTTACACAAAATTCAAATAAATTATAAATACAATGAAATTAATTCCGGCACTAAATACCTCGTCATTATATAAAGTGAAATAAAAAAGTTATTTAAATAATAGAAGGGATAGAAAGTAATTACACAACAAATAGTATAAAATAAAAAGTAAATTAACAATTAATGCAAAGCTTATCCGCCCTTTCTTTGACTTCCGGGCAGTAATTGTTTGTTTTTTAAACTTCTTTCCCTTTCCTTACATTCAATCCGGAGTTCAGTCATTTTCTTGAGATTCAAGTCTTCGATTGGCATAAAAGCAAAATCTTCGGGTTCTAACCGACCCATCAGTACATTAAGTCTGATCTCTCTATTGTCCGTATCATTAATAAATGCCGAACACATAGCGCACTGCTCTCTATATAGCTTAAGATTATCTTTAAAAATACTAAAAATTTTTCCTTCAATTCTCTGAGCAGTTGATAGCGGACATCTGGCGCCGAGCGGTATATTTCCCATATTTAATGCATTCAATAGTGACTTCAGATGAAAATTACGAATGAAGTGGTTTTCATCGAGCTTACGACCGGTGATGTCCAAGTGTTTGCGTTCCTCAGTTAGGATTGGGCTTGAAATGCATACAAAGTCTTTCTCACTAATCGATACCTTTCTTCGGATTCCTTCCATTTTTACTCTCAATAGTTTGGGTTTAGACTCGATAGTGAACACTTCCTTTTTTGGCATTTTGTTCTCTTTTGAGCAATCATTTGAGTCAACGCTTTTTCTTTTTAATTTCAATTTGATTTTCGTTTCGTCACTTGACGTCTTTTTTGCCGATTTATTCATAGGTTAACAAAAGTTATTCAACAGTTAAAGAGAATTGAGTTTAGAATTTAATAAATGATTTGATATAATGTGATGAAAATAAATTTATTTATTTAATGATGAGAACTGAGAGCAAACTTTTAAACCGACTATACTTTATGAAATGTGAAGTCAAACTGAATCACTTTCAGTGAGGTTATTGATTAAAATTTGATATACTGTATGATAAGATCCAGATAATTGAGAGTTCTCTTGAAATAAAGTTATCCCTTAATCAGATGAATGAATGCTATGAAATTCATTGTTGAATAGACCTTACAATATCTTACTTTGAACGCTTTCAACTGTTGAATTGAGTAGTACTGAAACAGAAACCTTCTTATATACAAACATAAACTGTATATAACAACCTTATAAAAATATGAGTATATGCTATCGGCGGTAAAAGTATTTGTTGAATGTAACATTTTCGTGCTCCTCAATTAATTTATGTATGAAATCGCATTCAATTTTCCCTTAATAATAAATAGTCTTATTGGTTATATAGTTGTTTTTTGGGCGCAAAGTTTACAGTATACTGTACTAAAACTCATTTGAACATATTTGATGAGAGATAAGAAAACCTTAAGAAAACCTTAAGAAAACTCAGAATACTCTGTAGTTTACAGCATTTACAACGAAAAAAATTATTCATAAAAAATAACTCCTGAGCACAATATTTTTGTTGAAAAATTTCTGGAAAATCATATGAAGAAATAGATTATTAAACCTAAACTTTGAACCATACATGCACAAGATCCGGACCAATGACCATTTTTTGGCTCAATTTTTTGGTTCGGGGTCAACCCCTAGTCAACTCCTAGGCCTTGTGCATGTATGCATTCAACATAAACCTTTTCAGGTAAATGTGATGAACTTTTTTCTAAATCTAATTTATTGAAAATGCAAAAACTTTCGACATTGGAATTAAATCATTCCCTCTCGGGATATATTGAGTCTTGTATTAGAAAAGTTTTGCTTCAAAAACCGCTTTATTCTCCATAATAATGACACAAAAATATGATTGCAGTCAAGTTTATAATTGAATTACAAAAACATTTGCCTTATTTTCCATTTTATAAATTGTTTGCTGTTATAAAAATAGAACAGTATATCAATATTTTATTTAAATTACAGCTTTCTTTTGAAAACAGAAATATTATTAAAATCTTATCTCAAATTTTTGGCATCAAATTTAAATTCATTCATAGAATTTAGGTCTATATACTATACAACTCTGCCTATTGTTGTGATATTAACTTTATTGAGTAGAAACTAATTCATGAAAATGAAAAATTTTCAATATTTAAAGAGAAAATTATTTAAACCTTATTATGACATTATATTTATAATATTTTATTGAAATAATTTTCTTTTGTTTGAATCATTTAAATATTTTATTCATTATTCGAAATGTTCGTCTCTTTATTGTTAACCTTTATCTCCATTATTAACATTACTTTCTTTCTTTGAATCAATAATTGAGTAATAATACAAAAATAGATAAGCTTTATGTCTATATAAGTTTTATAATTTTATTCTATATATTAATACTGTACTTACGGTACTTTACTTAATGACGTTTATCAACATAAGGCATCCTCAAAATCAGAATTTCCACGTTTTTCCTTCAGCTTAATCATCAGGGCTTCTGTTTATTGACTTCTTTAAAAATTGCGATTAGAGATTCCCGACTGATTTGACTACTTTTAACTCCCGATTCTGTAGATCTCTAATCCGCCGTTGTGTCCAAACATGCAGTGAAGAGTCTTTATAGGGGAGGCATTAGTTAAACCTATTAACCTAACTTATACTGCAATATCTATTGGTTTATATATAGAGTTATTTAAACTCTCTTTTAATGTTATAATAGTATTAAGGGTTTAAGTTTTCACTTAAAAGTTATTCATAACTAATACTTTATTCAAGTTATTTAACTATTTTAATTTAATGCAAAAACAAGTAATTTATTTATTTAAAAATAAAATTTTTTAATAACAATTTTTGTAGAATAAGCAATTTATGGTTATTATAATTTGTCACATTATTATTTTAATTGACCATTTATTTAAAGTAGGATTAAATAAACTTTTAATTCATAACTTAATTTAAGACATAAGTGAACTTTTTGATGTGAAGTACATTTTTGTTTTTAACATGGATTAAACTGCAAATGTTATTATAGAATGCATTGTTGAGGAATACTTTTGAGGGAATTGGGTTACTCTTAAAACAAACTTAATGTTCTCTCTCAAAGTACAGTAGATGAGTACACCTTAACTTCACTTAATGGTTGAATGACTCTATTGCATGAGCAAAATGTAGACTATATAAGAGTCTAATTTATTGAAAGATAAATAAATATATAATAGAAACCAACTCTTATTTATAAAACAAGTGTTTTTTATATCAACTTTACTTCAAAATTAGAGTAACTGAGAATAACAAGATATTCGTATTCCGATTCTTTTCCATAAATAGATTCTTTTAATATTTTAAGTATTTTAATAAACAATCTTAATTTGTTTCATCTCTAGAAAAACCACTTTTTTGGTTATAAATATTTAATTAAAATTAAATTATTTCTATGAGAAAAGTTTACAAATTATTTAAGTAAATGATTGTAATGAACTCAGAATCTCATCCAAAATTGCCATTGGGTAGAAATGTGGAAGTTTTCAAATGTAAACATTAATAATTGTGTGAAATTAGAAAATTTGGTATTTTAAGAAACCAACGAATTTTAAGAATTAATTAAAAATGCCTTAATTCAGATTTTATGAACATATATGGCTTTATTCTTACAGTTATAACAGTTATAACACTCATTCCTTGGTTTAACTCATGTATAGAGTTACAAATAAAAAGTAGGATTTAAAACTCAGCTCTACTGCTCATAATTTATTAATTTTCATATATTCTTAATTTACTTTTCTTTAAGCTTATTTAACACTCTCTTTTCATATTTCACAGATAGTGAAGCATAATTCACAGTCATCGTCATTGCATTCAGCGAATGTGCATATTATGATGAAGTGGCTCTTATTTATATTAGAATTGCTGATCACTCTAACTCAGTACAAACTTTCCCTTTCCATAAACATAAACTCAGGTAAGACTCAAATAGACTTACATTTTGGACATTTCCTATTTTGTTAAACTATATTTTAAAGATCAAATTTAGAAAAGTCTTATTAAATATAATTAAAATAAAAATATAATAAAATAATTCTTTCAGATAAAAAAAAGTTTATCTTTTGAAATATTAATTTCTAAGTTCTCTGAAAGAAAGATAACTAAATTCATTATATTATTACTTTATTTGTTAAAAGTTGAATTTTATTTCAAAACTTATGATAAATTGGGCCAAATATGTGTCTACTCTTTCTATCTAAGGCTATATTCTGTTTTGTCTCGTATTCTTATTCATAATCTAAAGTTTTCTCAAGCGAACAAAGCAACGAATAAAACTTATTCACAATATCTACAGTACCGTATATTCAAATGAACCCTTTCATGTCAATGTGTTACACTTGAGCTTAAAGGTAGAGAGGCTTGAATTTGTAATTGGCTTTCTTATTAGAATTAGATCTCACAAAGGGATGCCTTTTAGACGTATAATAATTATTCCAATAAATGAAAGCATAAAATGAATAAGAAGTAATTTTCACTGAGAAAATACGATAAGTTCAAAAATTTTTGAAAAAATAAATTTTATCAACTTTTTTGAATGTTAATTAAATTTAATTTATTTGGTTTCTCTTTAAACTTTGAACACAAACATTTCGGTTAATTTTGGAAATAATAATATAAAAAGTGCTTTAAAAAGAAATCTTATTAATTAAGTAAATTCGCTTCATTTTAATTATAAGCTTAAAGCTTCTCAAACTTTATAGAAATTTATTAAACATTATTTTTATACTGTACATACATAACTATAAATTTTGTAAGCAATTAACTGATAAAAAATAAATTTCAATTTTTAGAATATTGAAATAGTATTATGATAAACAATTTGAATCAATTGTTAAATAATACCCAGTCAGTTACGATAGAGACTAAGTTAAAGCAAGCGCTTAGATATCAATAGATATAAATTTTTCTGAGTTAAGAGACATTTAATTTTGTAAATTCTAATTTTATAGAAGTTCCTCATTATCTTAAGTCATTTTCATCTAAAATTAAGTTTAAACTATAAAATAAATTGTAATCTATTGAAAAGTAGGGCCAATACGAAGTATTTCTCGACTAACGAATTATTTCCTTTTCTAGTAAATAATGAAAAGAAAAACATTTAAGAAAATTCTTCTTTTAATGTGAAATTACTTATTTGTTGAATTGTACTTCACGTCACGTTTAAATTATAGCCCATATGGGTTTGAAATTTAGGGCCAGCCTTACATTCACTTCATTTTTTATCGTTCAAAAACAGAGAAACACAATAAAAACAGTGCGAAACAAGCAGTTCTACACTTTCTTCACTCAAAACCCAATTTGAGTGATAACAAGGCGTCAGAATATTTATTCGGGGAGTTTTCACTTCTCACAAAAATCTGTGCAATTTTTCCTATTCGGCCTATTCTTCACTTCTTGATTATCTTTTATTGTAAAGTTTGGTTCAAAAACCATTTATTGAGAAGAATTACATATAAATTACAGCTATTTTTAGATGTTTTAAAAGATTTTTTATCAATTTTTTTAATAAAGAGTAAAACTGAAAATCAGGAAATTAAAATCCTAAATATCACAGAAGGACATTGTAGTTAAGTTTCTTTTTATTATTAAACCTTAAGATCAGTGTTACTATTACTAGAGCTGGAGAAATGTTACGCATTTGTCAGCGTCTTAACAATTGTAGCTCTAGTTTTACAACTACTATACAAATAACAATGGAATGAAACAGCAATTTTCAATACTTCTATTTTTTACACCCAATATGCCTTTTTCAATATTGGTTCAAAACTAATTTTCTGATTTATGTTGTTGTTAGAGATTTTAGCAATTAATTAAATAAACAAAAATAACATTAATTTGTTTATAATTGAATTCATACATTCAATAATCTTGAATCTATTCTGTCTACAGGTGAACAATTCCCTTGTTCATCTTGCATTCAATCAATTTTTCAAAAATTTTAATTTATTTTACATAATGCACTCGAAATTTAATTAAAAAAGAAAAAATTACACATAAGTTTAATTTGTTTCAATTATGTATCATAAAGATCCCACTTTTATTAGTCATTATAATTCAAAAATGTAAATATTTAGTTAATTATAATAAATCAATGAATAAACTGATGCAAAATAGTGTGTTTAATAAACTTCTCTAAATATGATAATGAATGATAGCTTTTTATGTGAGAATAATCCTGAAACAAAATTTTTATGTGTAATATCATTAATTGAATTTAATTATTAGATTAACGTTTAATAATGTTAAATAGCATTGCACACAAAATTTCTGCAAAATTTGTTTTATAAATTTTTAGTTTTCATGCGCGTCATAAATTTTCCTAAAATTCTTTTTTTTCTTTTAACCACTATATACAGAAATATGTATTCTTCTAGTTTTTAAATTACATAATTTTAAAAGAAAAGTTATAACTTTAAAGTTATAAATTAGTAGAATATTATATACTCTGAGAATTAATGTGTGTTTTATTGTAATACTTTTGGTCTTAAGAGATTGGCTTCAATTTATTAAAAGCCATTTTAGTATAATTTGCTATTCGTTAAGATCGTAATTCAACTT
>JAUJYT010001454.1:0-11544 GCA_033996565.1 Nanhermannia nana
TTGCAAAAAAAATTTAACTTTAAAGTGAATTAAAGTTAAAGTTTTTATAATTATTTTCATTTAAAGTGAGTTTGAGTCAAAGTTTAACTTAAACTTTAACTCAAATTAATTTAAGTTTAACTTTAATGTTAAAGTTAACTCAAATAGCACTAGTGGCTATGCAAAGCACTAAACATTTATAATATGATTTTTAGTTTAAGGTTTTTTCAATTGGAATACTTAAAGAATTTTAATTTCTATTTCATAATTTTTTCAACATTATAAAAATGTTAATTTCCTACATTCTAAAAATAATAACTCATCTATTATTGTTTTTATAACTCAATATAAATGTTTAATTATTGTTCTCTGCTTGTAAATGATAATATATATTATTAGGTTAGGTTAGGTTGTTAATTTTTGTTAAAAATTCGGCCTTTCTTACTTTTATGCTCGAGTAAACCTTCTTGTTTTGAAAATTCAGTAATTTTGCGGGGTCCACGGACCGGGGCGGGTTGGGGCGGGCCTAGAGTCTGCGGGCCGCAAAAATTCTGCTTTGGAACATTTATAATCATTACTATATAAATAAATGAAGATCTATTACATTAATTTTTTAGCTTTAGTTAATGTTTTAGAAAAGTTTTCTCAAGATTTCAAAATAACTTTTTAAACTTTTGGCTAAAATTAGATTAAAATATAAGATTTGTTATCAAAGTGAACATTCTGTAGTTTGTGTATAGAAATTAAAATTATTATAATAAGTAATAATGGGTGCAATTTTGATTCATAAATAATTGCTTTTATTAAACATTTGACAATAAAGTTTTTATTTAAAAAGATATGAAGTTTTGATTCTCTTTATTGAGAGTTAGGAAATGAATTACTTGTTAGCACTTATTCTTATTGTTAAAGTTATTTTGATTACAATTGGATGAATTGAACCCATATTTAAATGAAATATATTTACTCATGACATAAATTGAGCAATTATTCAAATTATTTGAATCTGATTCAAAAAAATGATAATCTAATAAAACATAATGAATGGCACATGAATTCAAGGCTCGCATGCATTGAAATGCATAGCGATTATTATAAGTTAATTGAAAATCTTATCTCTAACATATCTAATAATTACAAAACTATTAGTTATAATAAAATAAACACATATTTAAAAATTTTCTAATTTAGTTAAACTCGATTTATTAACTGCACATTTATTGTTATCTTCGATTATATATAAGGCTAACTGTAAGGCATTAATTGACAAATAATGTTATCGAACGAAGTGAACTAAAAAACAAAACTTTATGAAATATAAACGAAAGTCAAGTGAACCAACACTAAAAGCAGTATTATGATAATGACCACTACAAATGTCTCTAATTGTCAACTGATTCAAATATTAGAATGAATTACAAACAAATTCTAAGAAATAGATTATGCTTTTGGTTCTCATATAAAAAATTATATACTTTTCAAATCAGTCTTAGAATGGACTGACTTCTGATTCAATCGCTTCGCGTTTAAATGGCAAAGAATTTGATTGTATTTTATATGAATCATTAGAAGGAGAAGGGATTGATGTGTCAGAGCTGTGACCGTTTGTAATTATGTCCGATTGATGACCATTTGTCATAGAATTATGTGATAATGTGCTACCGTTTGGCACATTAGTGTTAGTCATGTGAACGGTTATTGCTTGCGATCCATTTGATTGTTGACTTGCAGTCGAATTATTTCCATTGATTGCCGCAGAACTGGAACTTTGATCTGGAAATGATTGCCCTGTAATTACAGATTGCAATAAATTTTCAAATATTCGCATGAATTACAGTTTTAGATATTGATATTTTGGTAGAACGACATACTGGGATACGATCCCTGCCATAACTGTTGGTTTCTGGACCACTGTATTTGAGGCGTTGCGTTAACATTAACATTACCTCCGAGAAGCATCTCTTGTATTAAACTATCGATTTTAGCGGTCCCCAAAAGTTTTGCGAACTGGATCTGTTCGATGAGCTGCCATGTGATGCTCTGCAGCGGTGGCAATAAAAGCAAAATCTCTCCGAATCTTCCTCTGGAATCATACTGACGATCATTGATATAGTCTTCGAGACAAGTTTGTACCTGATGTCTGAGTGTCTTAACACGATTTGGTTCACTCAGGCCTTTAGCTGCTATATATAAAGTGATTGCATTACTACTTATTTCTAACAGAAAACCGATATCTGATTACTTGGATCGAAGAAAACTATAGCCTTCAAACAGGCGAACTCGCTGTCATCCATGCGAACGTCTCGCATAACGGCCACGATTTCGTCTAATATTCGATTTCCAACTCTACTAATATCAGGGTCTGGCGAATGACGAGGTATTATAAAGTCATTTCCGAGTAGAAGTATATCTTTGATAGTAATCGATCTTCGAGACAGCCCTAACAATAAATGCTCTCCAGCGTGACCACGAAGTAGTGCCACCTGATCGTCAATGTTTAATTCGACAAAAGCTGGGATACATTTGGCCCATTCAACTAGTATTAGCAGTTGCTGTTTCATTGAGTCACAAACATCGCCCATATTTGCCATTTTTTTGGTTTGAAAATTCGTTTCAGGCGGTTGGGGTCCGATCTGGGGTTCAATTCAATTCAATTCATTAGAGGTTTACTCACAAAATCAAATCAATATGTAATGGTTTAAAATTTACGAACTTGTCGTGAGTACATCTCTGCGTGAAGAAGAGCCTGTATAGAAGTGCCGCCATTATTGATGGAGTCGTCATAACTGGGTCGGCGACAAGTGATTCTGTCCCTTTCGTTCTGAACCGCTTCCTTTTTCATCCCAGCCCTAAAGCATTTTTTTAATCTGCAATATCGGCACTGATTTCTCTTATCTTTATCGATAACGCAATTTCTATTGAACCGACACGTATACAAATGATTTTTACGGACACTTCTTCTAAAAAATCCCTTTAAAAAGACAATAAATTGACTCAAACACATCATTGATATATAGGTTTAAAAGCTAAACATTCATACTTTACAACCATCACAACTGAAAGCCCCGTAATGTTTTCCAGTGGCTCTGTCTCCACATATTGCACATATTTGTGTTATCCCACTCGGGGGCGAATTCTGACCTCCGTTCACATGACCTGATAATGATAAATCTCCGGTTGGATCTGAACAAAGACAATAATAAAATAAAGTTTATCCAAAAATTTACCATTTTGTGAAGATTTAATAATTTAAGAATAAATTTTTTTAAACAAGACTAGGCAGAGACCCCCGTTGGGGGGTATGGGTGTAAAATTACGAAATGATACTGTATTGTAACTGGAAGCCTCTCTTTTAACTTTCCCATATAAAAACAGCTCCAATTAATATAAAAACAGCTCCAATTAATATAATAACAGACATGTATATAGATTCCTAAACAGGACTTTTATGTCTTGTTTGAGTATTACTATGAAATTAAGGAAAATTATATTCAAATATTACGTTATCGGTTCTCCATGAATGAGTGGAAAGTTTTAGCGATTCAGTTATTCTCTCATTTTGCTATCTATTGCACCGAAAAGTAATCAATAACTATAGGATTTGATTATGAATAGTCATGAGGACTATTGGAATTTGGACTAATTATGTGTCGCAATAGTATACTTAAAATGTTGTCATTTTCTCAAAATTATTTCAAGTTAAGTGCTATTTTCAAAGTTAATAATGGTATTATAGACTTAAGAGCCTTTGGGAGAGAGTTATTACTTGTGATTTAGACACATGTCATAAACGTGTAAACCAGTTAAGTTACACCGTTTTAACTTTTCAAATAAATTGTTATCTTAAGTTTGTTCAAACGCGACACAAAGATATAAAATTGGGCGATATTTAAACCTTCATTGAGAACAGCATTACTTTAAACACATTATAATTTGAGCCAAAACATACTTCATATTGTATAGAAACAGTTGAGTACATGTAAAAGTAGCCTAAACTACAGCAACTACAGTATAGTGCAAAGCAATGCAAACACAAGACTAGCCACGAAGCTTAAGCTCTCTTATCAAACCAAACAAGCTGTACCTCATAGGTCTGTCGATTCAATTTTGATTACAATTCTTTAAATAGAAACTCATAGTTATAAACGTGTTTATCAACTTTGATATTATTAGTCTCTCAAAAACAAAAGCAACAGTTATTTTAAAATTGACTCAAATTATTTAAATAATATTCATGTTTTTCACAAATTTTTATATATCATTTCAAAGTAGAATCATTTCTATTTTTCCCATCAAATGGTATTCTTGCCTAAAAAGTATCTCGTATTCAAAATTAAGTGTTAGAATTTGAGCTCAAATTTTAGAAATCATCGGGTTACTTCGGACGGGTTTGGTTGAAGCTAAATAAGTTCATTTTCGGGTAGGGCATAAGTGTCAGAAATGTCGGGCAAATCGGACTTGTGTAGACAGTCCGAAAAATCCGAAATAAGCTCGATTAACAAAATATGTTTTCTACTAACAAAAATAATTATTATTAATAAAATTTGAGTCATATTACTTTTTATTCAAGCTATAGAAAGTTGAAATAATAAAACACAAGTAGAAACTAAAAACTATCTGTACTGTACTTGAAATTGATTTAAGATTTAAATAATTATCTGTTGAATATTTTTAAAAGCATTATTTTTGCAAAGGAGCTGATGATTCGCGTGAAGATTTAGAAAAAGATGTTTACGTCATTTTAATTATCCCTTAAATTGAGATTAAAAATAGTGTTTATTTGATGAATTTTTTTAAACTTATTTTTAAAACTCCCTGTTCATTGATTCATTTCTGCAGTCAATTTATTGAGTAAAACAAACCTCAATTCCGCATAAATAAAATAATGTATAGAATACTTAATTTAGATCTAACAAAAGTGATTATTTATCAAAGTTTTATTTAATGTGATTTATATTCTTGCTTAACTAATATTGCGGCATATAAAATATGAGAGAACATAAAATGTGACACTGTTATATTGTTATGTGGCATTCATGTCATAATTAAGCATTTAATGTTAAAAATTGTTATTTAAAATGCATTATACTTTTAATTGTTATTTTTTATTGATATACAGTATAGTTATTAAACAAAATAACATGACTGACGCTCTAAGTCATATATCGTCTCATATTTAAACTTTATAACTTGGCGTGGACAGGATTGAAGCGGGTTGTGCCGCAGGTTTGTAGAATATGTTCAGCTCTAGTTTATACCATTTCATGACCACTACAGAGTGCAGTAAAAGATAAATGTCTATACGAATAATTTATATTCATATGTGATATACCATTACACGTGAACGTGCATATAATGCCTGCTTCACACAGACAGATATAATTGCTTTGATAGAATCATATTTCAAAATGCCAGCTGTAAACCTATGTTTATGGTTATCATTTCAAACTAAACCTTCACTCTTACAGGTAATGAATGAGTGATTCAGATATGACTTCGAGAGGGAATTTTCAACTCTAAATTATATTAAGGAATGCCACCTTTTTTTTATCATTTGTAAGATATAGACAACTGTTCTGTACATTTAATTTTCAGTCTTTAGTAAATTCAAACATTGAAAGAAAGGATATACTGATTGTAATAAAAGATGAAAATAAAGTGAAAATCTATTTTATGACCAAATAAACTACATCATAAAATTAAATTTGAATGTAATTAGATATCAGATAGAATTTGAATATTTTCATATTTAGATATTTATAGAATAACTGATATGAGGACATGTGATGCCATTACACAAATATACTAAAAAAGCCAAATAAATATAGAGTTTTTGAAAAAGTTCAAAATTAAGTTTATTTTAAGAACAAATTGAACTAATGTTCAGTTCAAGGATAATGACGTAAAGTATGTTTTTGGAAATAAAAGGTTGAGAAAAAGGATAATGAGGATAGTTATCTAAATTGGTGTTTGTTTTTCATTTAATATAAAATCCATTAATTATTTAATTTTTTTGTAACAATGTTTGAACACTTAATCAGTGAATGCTTAGTATTTATATTATAAAAATAGTATCGCATTACAAACGAAAGCATAAGTTTATATAAAATCCACGTTAAACAGCAATTTTATAATCACTGGTAATTTTTTCAATGTATGGGCAAATTGTTATCAAAAATATCAAATTTCAAGAATCACCAAAATTTACAGTTTAAACAACTATTTTAATGACATGAAACTGATACTAAATGAAAAATAGATGCGATTCTACGTTAAGACAAGTAATAATGAGCTTCAAAATGTTTTGTTACCCATTTACCATACTTTAGCACAATTAATGTATTCACATAACAATCATTAAACAGCTATACATCCAAATTTCGAAACATAGCCATCATTTTTTATCTTTGGTGAAAATAAAATCAACTTTTAAAAAATGCTTACCATCGCTATTATTGCTAAAAAATAATAAAATTCATGTTTAAGTTAAACTCATTTCAATTTTGATTGAGTTCACTCAACAGAGATGAGACAGGCATTTAAATTAGACTAAATATTTATTATTTTAAGAAAAAGATAAACGAGAGAATCATGAATACGATCAGACCGTTAAAAATATTTAATGGAAACAATGGAACTATAATGTGATCTCTTAGTATTCAAATATCTCTCTATAGTCTATTCATTTACTTAAAAGTTCTCATAAAACGTCTCTTTGATAAGAGTTAAAAGTCGTGGGAATTGTAATTCAAACTTGAGATTAGGTTTTAAAATAATTGTAAACGAAATGATTTATAATTAAAATGATATCCTTTTACTTCAAAAGAATTATTCAATTTTGACACAGACTTCGAAATTTGGTTAATTTAGATTCGCGTTAATGCGGTCTCACATTTGTGCTAAACTTAAACGCAGAACATTTTGAAACAAAACTTGGAATAATGTTAAACAAAGTTAAATAAAGGCAGAACTCATACCAATAATTTCCTGTTTGAATACAGTCTTAAGAATTTCAGACTTGAGATTCTTTCGCGGATGAAAAGAAAATGAAGAATTAGTTGATGTCTGTGTTGTTTGCGTCCAATTATTAGATTCGTTATCACACTGATAGTTATAGTAACAGTTTCTTTCATCAGTATTATTGGTATCACTATTACTATTAATATTAGTATATTGTGATGGAGTTTGAGGACAGTTATTGATAGCCTGCGTGTTGGGAACCGCAGAATAGTCGACCGGATTATTACTCAATGAATTTTGATTAAGTGATTGATGCAAATGATTGCGATTCGTATAAACGGACGATACGGTGGAGTTGTCTGAGTTGAGACTCAAGTTATTTTGATATGAAAATAACTGAGCGTTGGAAATGTTATTCGAGTTATAGCGACAACTGCTTAACATTGTTATTCAATTCAATTAATTACAACTTATTCTATAATAGTTCGCATATTATGCGATAATATGATAATATGATCAGAATATCCCTTTGCCCCCAATGGACTTGAGGTTCAACAGTTCAGTTACGTTTAGTTGAGTTGTTATTACACTTATTATGCATATTAAACGTATTGAGCGTATTAAACATATTAAGTTTACAGGATATACGACTGTTCAAAAATGCTTCAAATGTTTGTATTAGTGTTCACTTTCACTCACTTGCCATCAGTAAATAGTTTAGTATCAGCTCTGAGTTGTCATTACATTATAAAAATGCAGACTAATTATTAATTTCCAAATGAAATCAAAGTATTTTGAATAATACCCTATTTTAATAACTTTGCACTGACTTTATTGCTCGCAATTACTCTGTTTAGCGATTGAGCAATTAATTAATATCTCAGCTTTCATTTGACTATTAAATACGTCCTTTAAATGAGAGCTCAGAGAATATGCGGGAATACCCTATTTGGCAAACTTGGGTCTCACTTTCAAAGTCATACATTTAATTTAAATAAATAGAGAAAATAATTTATTCTCGCTTTGTCTAATATTCCTGTATCTCTACTGTATAGTATGTAAACAGGGAAGTGTACTGTACTTTCAAATAATACAGAATGGAAGTGAACACCCACTCGAGCCCACTATAATATAACTTTATTTATATAACTTAATAATTACACATTTGTTGAAGTGTTGTTCAGTTTTGGTCACATATCAACAGAAATACATTATTTTACTTTAATTTCAAATTATTTTTGCGATGAATCACTTTTGTGAATAAAGTAATATTTGGCTAATTTTTGTTTTAGCATAAGTTTTCAAAATAGGGCTGAGTTTTATATTCAATTCTTTCACGTATTGGGCATTCAGTGTATTGTATGTTAAATTGTTTGCCTTAATGTAGTCGAGTCTCCGCCCACTGGCGGCTCAATAAAAACCTGTGAGATCGAGAATTCACTTCTGAGGACACTATTTTGTAATTTTATACTCTTATTAATTACAAAAATTCATATATAATTAATGATAAGATTGTGTGTTCTTTCTATTTCTTTATTATTATTATAACAAAACTACAATTTATTGCCAACAGTTATACCAATAAAACTGCACTAAAATTAGTTTATTTCCACTCAAAACTTTTCATTCAATGATTTTCTCACTTTTATACTCAAAACTCTAAGCCATAAAAGTTATGCATTATTTTTCTTGCATAACATCACTAACGAAAAGTGTGCAAAAATTTGTTTGCCATTCAATTGCAAGCAATGAGTCTTTGAAAAAGTTCCCAAAACTATTAAATTCTCAATATTTAGACACAAAATTAGAAAAGAAAGTAAAGAAACAAACTTTTTGATGCATTATTTGAAACCCCAATCGAAAGACAATAAGTTTGAAAATATTTGGAAAGCATTTGAAAATTTAGAAACAAACTCAGTATCGTTGGTAACAATACTGATTGGAGAGCTTTTATCAAAATATTTTCATGTGATTATATTGTGACGACTTCTCAATGAAATTGAGTCCTCTTTACTCTTAAAATGAATTATTATTTATAAATGTTTGCAATCCATGAAAAACAGGTGAGTCATAGACTCATGCATTCATTGAAGCACTGAGAAAGTTGGGCTTTTTGAGCCACTATTGTATTTAAAGCTTCTTATATTAACTCAATTGAAACATATGCTCATATTTACAGATTAATTCTTAAGTCAATATCTTTTCATAGATTAAGGATTTATATTTGAAATGCGCAATACTTCGCTCAAATGAAATTCACAAATCATTACAAAAAACAGTTCAAAAGCAATTACACTATTACTTGCATTACTTACTGTCTATTATATTGTCTTCAAAAGTATTCAAAAGTTTAACATTATTTTTACAACTTATTGAAAGATGAGAAACAAGTTTACAAATATTCAAATAATCAGAATATTCAATTATAAGAGCCCTTATGTTCTGCTTCATACCTAATAAATTTTACATCAAACAAATCTTTTAAAAATTTAATTAACACCTACTTATTATATAATTTTAATCAAATTCAGGGAAATCAAAACTCTTGGGTTTCTCAAAACATTTTTTGAATCGGGGTTTTAATCGTTTTCGAGTGATTAAGTTTTAAAGGATTTTAATAATAAATATCCTTTGAAATGAGCGAAATAAGAAAGTTATAGATGAACTTTCTTATTTGTAAGGACCTCATCATAAGTTCAGTTATGCTAATGCTTGTCAATACTTACCGTATATTTGAACAGAAACAATGAAACGCAAGTTTCAGAGAAACATTTGCTAAATGTGACTAAATCTTCAAAAATGTATTTATTGAGTGCAGAATATACTATTGGTATATTCTGTGAGTCTTAATAGCATTGCTGAATAAGTTCTTATAAGTTTCAAACGTATATCAATTACATTAAAAAACGTGAATTTTTGTAAAATAATCTTCTGGTGTAATAAAACCCTGCAGTCTATTAAAAATAGGAATTTAACTGATTTGAGTTTAACCTAAAATAATAATACAATAAATAATTGCTGTAATATTATAGTAGAATATTATAAACTTTTATTTTGAAAAACAACTTATTAGGTCTAGACTTAAGCTTCTTATCGGTTAAGCTCTGTTAAACGGATAAACCATTAATGAGTTCAACTAATCTTTGATAGTTTAAAGTTATTTGATATTTATTTAAATCCTCTTAAATGAGTCACTAAATTGTGATTTCAATATAATATTAGATTTTGACAGAGTTTGCAAAAATAGTTGCATTTTATTTGATTTACTGTTAATTTACTACTGATTCGCATCTCAATAAAGATTTGGTGATTGTTATAACTTATAAGAAACAAAATTAATTACAGTTAAAAATAATATGTGAGTAAAGGAATCGAATCCTCATTTATTTGAGACACAAATAGTCAACGAATAACAACGCAGTTAGCGGTGGATTACGATATGGGTTGAGTGGAAAAACTCAACAATCAATGGAAATAATGGACAATGACTGCAATACAAATTCTGTGCTGACATAAGAAACAAAAATTGAAATTATATGTCAATCGTATTTGACATATGAAAGCAGATCTCTGTTCACAAGCATTTTCTTAGCAAAAACCAATTCTTTTCCAAATCATTTATATTACGATATATTTAATCCAAATTATTGAAGTAATCCTAATGCAGAACAAAAAGGATCGAAAATTGAATGTTCTGTTCACTGAATTGTATATTAAGTAAAGTACGTATCGCTGTCAACAATTCAAAGCTCATTCACTGTAACCGACTTTTGGATCATTGTTAGAGTGTATCCATTGATCACTTGAAACTATTTATAATTTAACAGAATATTAGTTACCATGACGTTCATTAACCCTATTGCACATCAAAATGATCTGTTTTATTGATTTACTTCAAGATCACAAGCAATAGTCCATTATATCTAACGCGCAATTCTTATCGTTAATAAACACTTAAAAAGTCAGTCATAAGCTATTCAAATAATATTATTATTTAATCCCTTTGAAGATATTTCAAACTAATCGAAAATAATTTACTATATTTTGTTTTTTTATTAATCTATTTTGAATTTTCTGAATATGCTTTTATTGTTTATAAATCATTAATAATATTGCACATAAGCTCAGTAAAGCTGAGCTTGAGCTTGGTTAAGCCTAGGCTCCCTACTTCTTAGCCTGACACTAAAGTTATATAAAACTAAGCACAGTAAGTCGTTGTTATAATGCATGCTCAAAATCGTTATAATCTGACAAATCAAGCCTAAAACCAAAACACCATAAAGAGGTTTGTTATAACCAAGTTTTACTGTATCGTATTTTCCATACTAATCATGTATAATTCAAAATTTCAAAATATTTAGCAACTTGTAACTATTATTAATTTGAACTTACCCTGCTCGTTTTTGACCCCCCTAAAAATTATGTCCACCTTCAATCGTAAAATTAAAGTTTTTTACTTTAAAAATTTATTTTATAATGGGCTCTATGGAAGAAAATTTCACATTCAAAAATAATTTGGATACCTTCTATGTTGAATTACGATGGGCTCATTTTAAAGGTCATAAATTGTAGATTATTTTAAAATTTTAACATTTTTTGTTAAAA
>JAUJYT010001455.1:0-11526 GCA_033996565.1 Nanhermannia nana
AACAATTAAAGTGCATTTTTCGGGACAAAAATCGGGACACAAAAAATACATTTTCGGGACAAATTTCGGGACACAAAAAATACATTTTCTAGACAAATTTCGTGACAATTTTTATTTGATATTATTCTAAGTCAACAATTTGTTGATTAAATTTTCCATAAATGAGTTGAAATTAATGACCTAATAGTAAATGATACTTTTTTGCTATAAAATATGCCGATTATATATGGGTATCTGAAAAAATCTGAGCTTAAAGCTCAGCAGCTTGAAATTTGCATGAGCTGGGCTTTAGTTTAAAAAACCTTACTCATAAGCTGCCTGAGATTCGGTTCTGAGCTTATAAAAAAATTGTTGGATAATTCAAATTTCAATTATGCGATAAAATTATTTTTCAAATCGTTCGCGCAGTGATTGTAAGATTCCTTTTGAGAACTATATTTTTACTATTTAAGGTGAATTATAAATTGACACGATTTTTGCTTGCAATGCTTTCTAAAGTACCTGAGTGAACAAATTTTAAGATATCCGGGCGGACAGTTCAAGGAACCACGTTTTATGAGATATTTTTAGTTTCTTCGATCATATAATTCCTGCCTATTGTTTCGGCGCACTCATGGCTATAATGGGTTGCAAAAGAAAATAATTATTTAAAAATTTTTGTTAGTTTATTCTAATATAAAAATGAACAATTGTTATAATCGGTGTTACCAGACTCGACGGCTCATCTCTAAGGGCATAAATATTTTCAGGCTCAAGGCTAAGGATTATTAGTCAGGCTCACACTGTTTGTTAGGAAATACAGAATTTAACAATACCAAATTAAAAATACCACTTATATGCAGCAAAGTTAATGTTGTTGATTTGTATTTAAACTACGGCGCCCATGTTTGCTGAGTTCAAATGAAGGAGAAAATCCTGTGGGTATAAAAAATCAAGGGGACCAAGGTATAATTTTATGAATTTCAAAATTTCATAAAAAACCATAGGGGACTGTGTGTTTTAGATTTAACTGATTCCGGGATATTCCCGGCCAACCCTTGAGAGCCGATGACAGTAGTTATGAAGTTATAATTTATTAAAATTAAGATATATTTGAATCCAACGTCAGGTGAATTCACTGGACGTCCGGCCGATTACTTATTCCTATTGATATTCAACTGGTTATGCATTGTTGTGAGCATTCATTCATTTCATTTAAAGCAAAAATTGTTTATTTTATTGTAAGAATTAAATGTTGTTTTTGTGCATCAGTTGATCGGCTGTTTCTCAAACGTAATGCTTTTGATGGATCCGATGGTTCTCAGCATTCTTTATGTGTGGTGTCAACTAAATAAAGATCAAATCGTGAGCTTCTGGTTCGGCACACAATTCAAGGCAATGTACTTGCCGTGGGTTTTGCTCTTATTTAACATGATTTTGAGCGGAGGGTTAGTTCTCTTCATTAAATAGTTTTTTGCAATTATTCTGTATTTATCTTTGTATGACTTGTAGAGGATATTACGAACTGATAGGTATAATAGTTGGTCACCTCTACTACTTCATTAAGTATAAATACCAACAAGACTTTGGTGGTGCGGCTCTATTGCAAACGCCTAACTTTTTATACAACTATTTCCCGACCACTCCCGGCAGGGGTAGTGTTCACGGAGGCCTTCGAATGGCTCCACCGCCTCAAAGAGCTAATCCACAAACCAATCAAAGGGGTCGACATAATTGGGGTTCAGGACACGTATTAGGAGGCAATTGACAGCTTTGGGAACTTTGAGACCTAAAGGATTTCATATGCTTTTCATAATTTATATAATTTTTAATAATTTTGCGAATGTATATACGTTTATATAATATTGTTTTTAATAAATGATAAAATGGATTACGTTTTCACACGTTTTTAAATAAATAGATCTAATTTATTATAATCTAATATTAGAGTTAATTTTATGCAAAATAAAATTTTAAATAAATTAAATTTTCAGATTTAAAATAATAAGTTATTGAACTTTTTTAATGACATTTTTCTACTCGCAAAATCAAAAGCATTAAACTATTTTAAAACTTGTTATTCTGGATAAAAAGGATTCATATTTAATGCAATAAAATTTAATATTTTCTTTGAAAAATAAATGAAAAATACATTCTTTTTAAAGTTTAAAAGAGAATTTTTTAAATAATAATAATTTATTTGTGATATTTAATAAAAGTGTCGCTATACACCTCACTTTATATCTATCTCCGGTTCCATCGTATATGAAGGGGTTATTCAAAATTGTGAGATAATGAACAGCCGATTAACCAGTGAAAGGCTCTGCAAATAGGTTTACAGTGAATCAAATCAATGAAAGCGATGAATCTATTAATGAAAGCGAATATAAAATAGAGTTCACAAATCGTATCCCTTTTTGTGGACAATTCCCGATCTCTGGAGACTGCAAAACAATCGAGACCACTCTTTAGTCGCAACTTTTCCTTTAATGTGACTCTTTTTCTCAACATTAACAGAATAATTAACGATAATATTTATTAATTTCAAAACTAGAAAATGTCTCTTTACTAAAAAACTATTAAAAATTTATAATTATTAGGCCTGTTAAGGGTTATATTCGGCGTAAATTAGCCCTTAACGCCCATTTCTTGACCCTCTACATATACAGGTATTACAAATTATAATTACATTTATAAGTTTTTTACCTTTTTTTTTATTGAATATGAATTTATTATAAAGTTTATAAGAAAATTACTTCAAATAAGAATTTTATTGAATATAAAATAATTTCTAAAATGCTTTAATTCATAGTTAGGTAGAATTAATCAGTATTTTGTTGGGGTCTTTGAATTTGGAAAATAACACTTCTTTCATAGCTATCAGGTATAATAAACAGCGAATCGTCGATATTATTGTTGATTTCGAATAATAGACACTTATATTTGAGATATTTTGAAGGTCTTATTGGAAAGTGAAGCATAACTGGGAATCCTTTTGGCAATTCGTCGCAAACTTTATCAATAAATCTATCGCTGCATAACTTCGTTAAGACTTAAAATCTAATGCCAGTCAACTGGTATTTCATCAGTTAGTCCGACAACAATTGTGACTTTATTTGATTCAAACGTTTCGATAAGTTTTCGACCCAAATAAGGGAACTTTCCTTTGGGAGAACTGATGTATTGATTCCAAGTCACATCACTTCTAGTTATCGGTGGAGGCAATGATCTCATTCTTCCGTTATTACTTTCTTCACTAGCGCTCAAGTGTTGAGTTCTTTTCTTGGTCTGAAAATGAACGCCTTGAGACTTATAGAAATGAGTCTTATATTTTCCAACAGTTTTAGTGTTTAGTTTACGAAATAGCGGGCGTTCGGCAGGACTCGTCTTTTTGCATTGAAACGAAGCGTTTTCTTCCTGCATATTACTTGCTATTTCTTCAACAAGTGTTTCTCCACTAAACATTTCTGTCAAAATCTCTTCCCATTCCTCGTCCGTAACATTTTGATAAATTGGAATGTTTTCGCCGACAGTTATTTTCACAAATGAGTCGCTATTTTCTGTTAATTCACTAATAAAGTGGAAAGACTCTCGTCTTAAGTGGAAAGGGTCTTGAACTATAGCATCAATTCTGATCTTATATCCTTTTTTAGTGACAGTTATCTTTAGCTTTCCTTCAGATAATTCACTTGTTTCAGACGATTAAAGTCTTTGATTCTAATCTCGAATTTCATTATAAAATCTTCTTTTACATCCTGAATAAGTTTCACGAGATATTCTCTTTTGAGAATTAGATGTTTAATGATCTCTATATCTCCATAACTGATAGCCTCGTGATATGGATTCCAATTGAGTTCATTGCGAATCGTAGTATTGGCTCCGCTTTTAATTAGCAATTCCACATATCTTTTATTGCCTTTTATTGCCAGCGATATGAAGGGCAGTATTTCCGTAAATGTCCTGAGAGTTGATTTGTTTTTCTTGTGTGTCTTTAATAGTTCTTCGAGTAGTTTTGAATCTTCACTGAAGACTGCTTTGTGTAGAGATAAATCAGAAGACATGATAAAGAGTCAAATACAATGAGATGCTATCACACTATGATCTCACTATTCTTTCAAAATTATTTTCAGGACTTTTTAAATATGAAATATCAGAGAAGATAACGATAACTGTTATTAATTTAGACTAACAATTGATTATACATTCGATTAAACAATTACTGCAAATTCATGTTTATAAACAATACCCACTTTTGTCAGTATAAAAAATTAAACAAAGCAGACAACCAGTAGTCTCTTTAGTTTGTATTCTTTAGGTCCCAAAACATTGTTGAGATAATTTGATTATTGTGTTTAACATCTATATAATAATAAGCAGAGACTAACAGTTCTGGGTTTTGTTGTGCACAAAAAAGAACGAACCACCGAAACGCTTGTCTCTCATTTATGTTCTATGCTATTCTTGTGCAACAATGTCCATGAACTTTTGGGACACCCTATAGTTAAAGCACGCACTGCAATAATATTAAGCAGTTTTGTATGCGAAGTGACTTTTTGGACTATAGATTCTCAATAAGTTAGTAATATTACTCCAGTATTACTCAAAGTACTGAAAGCAAAGCATTCCCAATGTAAAATTCTTTTCAAAAAATACCTTTTATAACTCGATAATGATTGATAAAAAAAATATTTTAAAACCCATTTGAGAGGTGAATCACTAATTTTAATATATTTTAAACTAAATTAAATATTAAGGCTTTTGTATATTAATTAGCAATGATTTTGTTTCGTTCCCCAAAAGTCGCTTTATTACAATACTTTTTCGATCGAAATTTGAAATTTGATATATTTTAAAAGTATTTCAAAATAAATTTTTGCTTTTTCTTAATTAAATTACAAAATTTGCTCATAAGAGATAATAATTAAAAATCCAAAGACAAGAATTATTGATATTATATAAGCATCACTTAATATAAGTTAATTCTTAACAAGTGAATTGAGCCAATCCTTCTCAACATTTTCTTGAGCTATAGTCTTGTGTTTATTCTGTTTTGATATTCCAATTGATTTCTGGCCAATTAGTTTTTCAATAACATAAGTCTGTAAGAGTTATTCATCAGTTAATTTGATACAAATATTTAACTTATAATATTAGAAATACCTCTAAAAGGAGAGCCAGAATGAAATGACATGCGCTGAATGCAAGCAATGTCAAGGTAAAGGTGCGCTCATAGCCATCTATATCAATCTGAAGAACAAATTGATTACAATTATTATTGATATTTAGCAATTATAAGGTTTATAAAATACTTGAGTACTAAAAATGCAGTTTAGAAATGAAATCCTATTCTGAAATCTTTATTAAATATTTTTAAATTGGAATAAAACTGAATAAAGATTTGAGCCATTTGTTTAATTAAATAATAAATGTTTGGGCTTAGATCACAAATGGCTAAAAATGACTAAATTTTT
Organism: Nanhermannia nana; assembly: GCA_033996565.1. Taxonomy (NCBI): domain Eukaryota; kingdom Metazoa; phylum Arthropoda; class Arachnida; order Sarcoptiformes; family Nanhermanniidae; genus Nanhermannia; species Nanhermannia nana. Next base: position 5,451 of record JAUJYT010001455.1, read on the forward strand.
AAAATATGCAAAAGAGTCAAATTTGTGTGATTCAGGTTGAAATAAAATACCCAAAAATGTTTGGTAAAATAAGATCCGAAATGAGCCCCAATGAATCAAAACAATTTTCATTAAAACTTTTTCGTGCATTTTCACTATTAAGTTAATAACTATAAAATTTGATGCAATTTGTTATAAATTTGCACATCATTTTATGCATCTTAAACTCTAAAACAAATGTTAAACTGCTATATTAAAACCAAGTGATTTTTTATATAAAAATAGTCGAGGAGGTAAAAAAGTTTGGGAACTACTTCTCTAAATTATATTATAATTGTGTTAAAAGCTTTAATATTTAATGCAAACTTTTTAAATAATAGCTTATCGTAACATATCTTTATTTACATAGAATAACATAAAATATAGAGAATGCTGTATTACCTCAAAGAAATTTGCAATCCATTCGTTTGGTATATCAGGAAAAATAACAATATATAGGGTGAGGATTGTAGTTATTATTATTGCAATGAAAAATAGTCCTATAAATTATTCAAATTGTTAGTTTTAGGCAATTCTTTACAAATTATAAAGTGATTACTATTAAAAATCAATGAAACCTCTTTTCAAGTGTGAGATTTCAAATGAAACTTTAATTTTTTTAATGCGCGACAATTTTAGCATTTATATTGTCTGTAATCGTATGATTGCCAAAAGTGAGCGTTTTCAATGCTATTTGCAGGCATTCATCTTCAGCAGAGCCTAACATTTTATATATGAAAAATCGGAAATATGCAAATATTTACTCGTGTTGTTTGAGTCCCAAATTTCAGTTATAGTTTTGGAAAAATTTCAGTTCCAAATACTAAAACTGAAATTATAATTGAGTTTTAGTTCTCGGAACTGAAACCAACATTAATATTTACATATTTACTAAAATATTTATTCAAATACAGTTACTGTAGTACTACGTTATAGTGAATCAATGGAACAAGACTAAGGTTGCCAGATCTCCAGGATTGGCCAGGAGACTTCCGGATTCGGTTAAATTAGAAATTACACTACCTATTCCCCCTTTTGCTTTTAAGAGAAATTTTGAAATATCAGAAAAATATACCTTGTTCCCCCCATTACTTTTTCATACCTCCAGGATTTTCTCCCGTATTTGAGCTGACCAACCCTGGCAACCGTAGACAAGACACTGGTATTCACAGTGTGTTTTTTTACTAACTTATACCTATGTTTGAGTTGACATTTTAAAATTAAAGTTTGTTATATTACTGAGGCTTTATTTGTGCTCATTTGGTTAGTGATGAAGAGTGAACTCATTTTCTCTTGAATTTTGGTTTATATTTAAAATATGATCACATTTTGTTCGTTTCTCTGTCAGAGCTCTCTAACAGAAAGCTCGCGTCTGGCAATCAAGCGATTTAAGCGAATGTAAATTTTGATAAAAATGAAAGTGAATAATAGAAAAATGAAACAAAGTCTCATTATTACTATTTGTATAAAAAGCTTTCCTATACGGAGCGCCTTTTGAAAAGGTAATAATTAACGCAATATATTGAAAGACTTGTATCGTGAAAATGGCATAGTTATCATGACAGGCGTAGTCGTGGTCGTCTTCAGGTGAGTCATGCTTTTTATACCAACTTTGATTCCAGAGATAAAAACCTGCACCCAATTGAGTCATTATTACTAAAATCAATTGTAATGCCATTGAAGATAATTGACTCAAACCAATCAAACTATTTGGCGGAGGAATCGGTGACAGCTTTTCATATGCATTTGTTCTCCCAACTGATCCAAATTTATCAATAGATTAATGAATATAGAAATTGAATAATTTGAGTGAAGTATTAGAAAAACTCTGGAAAAACTCACATAAAATCACGTAAAGGGAGATAATGAACAAATCTTGATATAAATTTTGAATATCAGTCAAATTTGAATGAAGCTATACTTCAGAAAATTGATTTCATCTTAAATGTTGATTGAATTAGTGATATATATTATACTATCAAAAAGACATACCGTATATAAGATCATAACCGCGGAAAAGGTGGTTAAGTTATAACACGCCATATATTTTATAACACCAAACACTGAAACAAGTGATGCTCTGCCTTCTCGTAATAGAACAACAACACAAGAAATGTTATTAGTTTTTGATGTGAATGGAGACGCAACAGACGCCTCTGTTTCAGATAAAGAAACCCCCGCGTGAGCTAAATATAGTTTCAATTAATCAGTTTATTCGATTCGTTCAATATTTGATATTAATTGATGTAAACCTGCTTTTAATGCTCCGCAATCATTAGCGCCGTCCCCGCACATACCGACATAATAACCAACTTCTTGAAGACTTTCTATAAGTAGTTGTTTCTGTTCGGGTGCCATTCTTGCAAATACAGTCCCATGAACTGCAATTTTAGGTAATAAATTAGGGAAATATTCTTTGATTACTTTAAATGTTTGTCCAGTGACTGCTAAGTGTACTCTTTGATTGATCGGCAAATTAACACTAAATATGTTCGTTCCTTTCAAGAGCTCTTTTCCCCCATTATTCATATCTTCATTAGCTGTGTCCGCGTATTGCCATTTAAGACTAGGCGTTCCATCATTGTTATCATTGGCTTCAATAATGATAATTCTATCATTTTTATGAATCATTTGGCATTCTTGAGCCACACTTAATGCTGTCATTATGTTATCCCCCGTAGCCATCAATGTCCGAACGTTAGCCGAATATAATGTATTAATTGTTTCAATTGTTGCTTCTTTCAGCATATTTTTCATAACAACAAATCCTAAAAACGTTAAATTAGTTTCAAGTTCTTCTCGTTGTGCTCTTTGTACTTTCGTATAAGTCATGTTTGAGAGCGAACGATAAGCGATAGCCAACACGCGGTAACTTTTCTGAGTATAATGTGATAAAATATCATTAAAATTTTGAGGAACTGAATTCTCAACACATAGAGTTTGAATTATTTCTGGCGCTCCCTATTCAGTGAGAAATTAAAAGTATTTATTAATAAGCAGATTAAATCTTTTTATATAAAATACCTTAACGTAAACCTCAAAATTATTTGCATCTAATAGTCTTGTAATGACAGACATTCGGCTCACATTTGATGAGAAAGGAAACACTCGTATAATCCCAACCTGAGGGTTATCGGTGTTTCCCTTTACATAAGAGGGTTTCACTACTGTAGGCGCCAACAAATCGAATTTATTTGTATCGTCAACCTCTGGCTCTTCTAAAACCCATTTTGTGATTTCGAACATCTTTTTATCCATAGGGTCTCCGATTAATTCATTGTTAAGTAGAGTCAGTTCATGACAACTCGCCAAACATATTAGTAGTGGACATAATTCAAGACTATCGAGTGAAGTGAGTGGAGTATCAAATTCATTAGTTTTTGAATTTACGGGTAATAGTTCTGAAAAATTGAGCTCATCCTCAGTTAGAGTTCCGGTTTTGTCGAAACAAATACAGTCTATACAACCGCTTATGTTTATAGATCGCGGAGATATGCAATAAATTTTATTCGAACGAAGCCTATTATCAACAAAAATTATGGCTATTGTGAGCGCTGCCGGCAGTTCAGGCGGAACTTTAAGTAATAAAGAATAAGTCAATTAAATTCTGTAAATTTTGTAATTCATTTTTAAATCTATATAAATAGTTAATTACCAACTATTGTAACCAAATCAAGAGCTTTGACGAAAATATCACCGATTGGATCATTTCTTTTGACTTTTATGACAATAGTGTATACAAAGCCACACATAGCAACGCATGCCATTAACATTATAAATATGTGAATGTGTCGGTTGAATTTGAAGTCTATTGGTTTCGGGAACATAATAGAGCGGACCAGTTCTCCCTTTGCTGTCTGAAAACTGGTTCGAATCACAACTGCTCTTACTTTTTCTTCGCCATAATATCGGGTTTGAATAACTTTAGTTCCGGAAAATAGTATGTGTTTGAAATGGTGTTTATGATTATATGAAATATCAGTGTTTACAATCGGAGTTTTAGTGACGGGAACGCTCTCTCCAGTCAACATACTTTCGTCGACTATTATATTACCGCTGACCACAACCGCATCGCAATGCATCTCAAATGGATGAGACGGCAAAATGATGACATCTCCGGGAACGAGTTGACTCGTCTCTATCTTTTCGTAAGTATCACCGCTTCGCCAAACTTCGATTATTTCTTGACCTTTAACTGTATCTCTTAATTGTTTCTGATTTCGACGAATTTGAAGAGCGCTCGATATAAGGGATACCAATGACATGAACAAAATGAAAGACGCGTAATAGTAATATTCATCAAAAGTCCAGAGAATTATAGCAACCGCTTGAAAGATATAGAAAGGACCCAAAACCTCGTAAAAGAGTATCTCAAAAATTGATTGAACTCTAATTCTTATTTTGTTTTCACCAAAAAGATTTGTTCTTTAAAAGTTTATAAGAGTTTATATTAGTACAGGTCAAACATTAACGTCCATTTATATTAACTTTTATAAGAAAAAATATGATAACTTTTAGGAATTAAACTTAAATGGCTTTATGTGACGAAAAGCTAAAATTAGGACAGAATAAGTAATGCATTATTAGTGCAGTAATTTGTTGGTTATTCAGAAAAGTTATTTTTATTTATATAATAGAATTTAAATTTAGTCATAAAAGAGAAACTATAAATAAAACTTAATTGTTATAAATCAGTCTTAAATGAATAAATCTATTTTGTAAGCAAATAGTTTTGCTTTTGATAACAATTATAAGTACTCAGAGCTAACTTATGAATAGTTTTCTGAGAAAGTGTTATTAAAATCAAAATCACTTAAATCGCAATTTAAAAAGTTATTTGTAAAGTTCTATCAGTTTTATATCTGCAGAAAAGGATTTGCTCACACATATTACAGTACAGTTTAAATCTATTTAGTTTAGGTGGCTCTATATGATTCTAATTTTGGTTACCTTTTAATTTGTTCCTCAACTGTTAAACCTTTTTGTTGATAGAATGCAGAGCAAAGTGTATTGCGATCCAATCCATACAACTTTCCAAATTCTGAAGTATCCCAATCCCATAAATAGCGAATCTCTTTATTATCAAAATATCTCAAAGAAGCTGTATTTTCAAACGTTGCATTAGGTTTAGGAAAAATAAATCCTGTTTTATCCTTTTCAGTACTTTTACGCAAAACAACTTTTTCAGTAAAAATTTGATCGTATTTGTCCTTTAAAGAGATTCAGATCAGTATTAATATGTGTCGGTATATACTGTATGATATAGATTATAACGATATACTGAATAAAAATGATATCTAACTTACAACCAACAGAACAAATTCAGCTTCAGTTTGAGTGCATCTTTCATGAGTACAATATAGCCACCAATGAGGTCTCCAGTGGAAAATTAATTTTAATAAACTTACTGTTAGTATTACGAAAATCCATGTCAAGAAAGTTTTAGGCCAATGCCTTTTATATCCATATATTTCCTTTAAAAAAATAGTCTTTATTTTAATAATTTCTTAATACAGTTACTACTGTAGAATAAAGTAAAGTGAATTGAAGAGTTCAACTTTAACCTGTCTTTTAGTTTAAAGTGTTTTTCTCTCAATTTTGATTTTTTAATTTAGAACTAACTCTAGTTTAAATATTAATCTTTAATTATGGTAATTCATGGAAAAAAGAATGAACCCCGCAATTAAATTCTTAAAAATAAGTTGTTTTAAAAAAGTTAGATTCAAATATTATTTTTTTCGTTCAAAACTAGTAACTTATTAATGGATTTTAAAAAGAACTCTCATTAACTTAATTACCATTTGATCGTCTTCATTGTAGTTGACATGTTCACAATCACTGGTACCTTTCAAAGAAACTCTTCTGCAAAATAATTTAGACAAGCATTGAAATGGTAAGCATACCATAGTTTCATGCAAACATTTTGTGTATTATAACTTCAAAGAAGATCTTTAAATGCGAGCTCTGAGAATCAAACTAATTTACAATTATTCTAATTTATGACATATAGTTATAACCAGAGCCATAACTTTTTCGTAAATTTTAATTTATCTCATTT
>JAUJYT010001456.1:0-11520 GCA_033996565.1 Nanhermannia nana
GCAGCCCCTTTCAAATGAAATCTCTACAATATATTTTGGGTTTGTTTACATTCATTCCCGGATCAACAAAATTACTGGTCGCAACTAAAGTCTAAAGGAGTATAGACTAAAAGACTAAAAAATCGAAACTCTAGCGAGGCCTAATGCGTATGACGCCTATGATTTAATCGAACTGATGAACCATTGTTCAAATGAATCTTTCTTCCAGTGAAACATTGACATCGGATGTAATATTTGAAACAATACCGAAATCTAAAACAGATAGAGTATAGTTATGTTTATATATGAATGTATGAATAATATTTTATACACAAATATGAGCTGTAAGCTTTTATGGTGCTAAGCATTAAATTAAACCTTACAATTTTAAGACACTAATAATTCGGTTATTAATTAAATTTAACTACATTTTTTCAAAACATGTTAATTTAGACCTATATAGTATGTAAAATTTGATTATTTGTAAAATAATGTACATTCAATTGTGCTTATGTGAAAACATGTGTAGTCAATACGTTTATAGTAGGGCTGGGCCGGTGCCAGCAAAAGTAATTATCCATTACTTTACCCAAAGTAGTCAATAGTCATGACAGAATATGGTACAGACACTGATTACCATATATGCTCCATAACATGGAGTATCAGTGTGCAGGGGGAGGGGGGGCGCTTCGCTTTAGTGTAGTGACTGATACTAAGCGCCGATAAATTAAGTATTTCTTAAATTATTTAATTTTTTATCAGCTCAGCTCAAAGCTCAAGTGGATGAGCTGCAGCTCAGCTTTCGGCTCAGAAATTTGCGTTCAGCTTAGCTCACAATGAGCTGAGCTTTTTAAGACTCTACTTTAGTGAATTGTAGCGTGTCTTGCAATTAGTGAAACATAAAAGCCTTTATTTGAATAAATATATGTAAAAAATACAATACAATAAAACTTTTATGAAATTAATTCACTTTTAATTTGAGTTGAGCACCCCCTCGACCCCTATGCTAGTTTCGCCACTGGTAACACACATTCTTATTTAAACAAAATTACATATTTTTATATAATAAACAGATATTATTAATTTTTATAGAATAGCACATTAATCACACATTTTCTTAAAATAAAAATAATATTGTATAAGAAAATACAATATAAATCATAAATTTAGCTGAATTGACGCTCGGTGTCAAGCTTTTCAGAAATGCTGTGCTATTTATGAATCTATGAATCCATGTTTCGGATTTCACTTATTGTTAACCAATTATTATATACTTAAAAAATTGAATTAAAGAATTTTCAAAAGCAAAAGCAATTTATTATAAGCTTAAAATTTAGTTTAAATCAGTTTATATGAGATTATAAGGAATGAAATCTAGGGCTTTGATATATTTTGGGAGTAATATGTTTTCGGTGTTTCTTACGGTGGTTCAATACTTACATGTATTCCCATTTCCGCAAAAAGAAAATAAAGTGTACTCATGTTGACATTGGATAATGAAAGTACAGTACAAACGAACCAAAATATTGTTAAACTCTTTTAAATACAAACCATCTTTGAAAAACATGTTTAAAAGAATTCTAGAGAATTATATCTGCAAAATATGGAAAAACTTACTTTTGTCTCATAGTTAACATATAGAAAAGAAACTTTTAATATTTTAATAATGATTTAGAAACTAAAGTGTAAGTACCAGTAGAACTGTACTCATGCGTTAATATTAATGAAGTCTCATTAATATTAATCAAAATTTTTTCAGGCAAACAATATCTTCAAAGCTTATATACTTATTTCAGATATAATGTTAAGTTGATGTTTGTAAGCGCATAATATATACTTTTTACTTGCATTAGAAGCTTATTTGCTTAATACAATATTTTATTGTTGATTATAAATAAAGTTATCACATACACAAAAAAATACTCATTTGTTATGATAAGAAATTGTGTACTTTATTGTTAATTTCAGTTATTAGAAAATTTTAATTCCATTTCTTTTTTATTTAATTGCAAGGCCTCAAAGAACTTTTTAAATTCAAACCAATAGATAATGAAAAGGAACTAAAATTATATTTGGTTGGCAGCAGATTTCAAATTGTGAAAATTGTTTCCTTTGACTACTACTTAAAAAATGAATATAATTTGAATTTTAAAAAACTAATTATTCTATCAATAAATTTTACTCAAATTCTATAAATTTTAATTAAACTGTCCAAGTATTGAAGAATTAGTTACAAATTTTCAAAAATTAATAAAAGTATTAATAATTTTATTAAAATCTAATTTAAGAAAAATTAGATGTAAACACAAAGTGAGCCTTATGGAATCATACCCCTCCAATGGTGCTTTGTTTCAATGCATGAAAGCCTACTTTTTGAACACACACAATGTTAAAAATTAAATGTGTGTTCAAAAAGTAAGCTTTCACGCATTGGAACAAAGTACCATTGGAAAGGTATGATTGGAAAGGCTGACTTTGTGTTTACTTGTTTTGGAAAATAACTTATGATTTAATGTTATTTATTGCTATGGGTCTATTTATTTTTAATTATCATATATGTTTTACTCAATTTCTAAGACCAGGTACAGTAGCATATTATAAAGTATCGCCCAATGTGCTCAAAATAAATGTATGTCACTTTTAGCTACCATTAGATAACATGAACTTTTATTTTATTACATTTGTTATTTGTTTCCAAATTTTAAGGATTGAATAGTTCTTTATAAGAAAAATGAGAATAAAATTAAATTTATAAAAATGTAAATTTATTTGACTTCATTTTGTCACCACTGAAGTAATGGATTAAAAGAAAGAATTATTGATCGATTCTTATAGCGTGAGGTTAGAAGTTCTTTAATAAATTGGGTGACAAGACTCATAGTATCATTTGTATGCATTTGTCAAATGATAATCTAAGAATTGGATCATTAAGTCCTGACTCTATATATATCTTATATATAACGTCTTATATATATGTCTTATATTCTCATCTCTTTTTACACAATTTCTAATCCCACGATAATAATTGAGATAAAATGTACATTTATCCGAACAGAATGAAAGTACTGATGGAGAGCAACAGAAAGACACAGCACAAGACACAGCACAAACTTGAGTATTATTGACTGAATTGCATGCCAGCAAAATATTGACATTTTATCAAAAGCTTATATTAAATATCTATTTCCACATTATAAGTGTTTGAACAATTTGCATAAAAGTAATGACTAAGTGTTATCTTAATGAAAGTATTGCACTGTTCCACATAATTCATATTCTCTTTGTTAATATCTTAAGAAAAATATTGCTTTCCATGTCTTAATACTTTTACTTTGGAATATCTTGAATTCCAAAGTAAACAATTCGCAGTCGAAATGAGCCACAAGTTTTAGCAAAACCGATTGCCGTTTTTGCGAAGCCATATGCTTAGCAACGACTTTATTTCAAAATTACATGCTTTTAGGCATAAGAATTTCATTGAGCTTTAGCTATTTTGAGAGCAACTGCATATTTTGTATTCAAGAAGAATATTCAAGGAATTGTCAAATATCTATTTTAGCCCTTTTTTGTTTTGTTAGGCGCTCGGAATCCTAGAATTTTTTATTAGATTTTGATAACAATTTATTACTAATTTATAAATTTGAGCTTAATTTTGATCTCTTTTTTCACAAAGTTTAAGAGACGATTCAAATCAAATATTTATGGTTCAAAGATAATGCATCACTAACAGAAAATCGAATATTGTTGAGCTTGTAAATGTTGATTTATTTCAAAATTCATGGGGTTTCTAAACATTGCAACCATTTTTTATTTCACGATTGATTTTCAATACTACAGGTTGTATCCGAGCATTTAAGATAACAGTCTTTTTACCAAAATGTCTTTTCTTTTAAAATTTTATTAGAAAAGTTGACAAAAATTTACATAAAAATTTTGCCTATCATTAGGCTCTGACATAGACAAACGTACTATAAAGAATCGCAAAGCATATATGATTTTTGGATCAATGTTAGTGTAGTTCAGATAGCATTATGTGTTATAATAGTGTAAAATGGAATAAGTTATATATCACAAGTTTTGAATCAGCTTCTAAGTTGAAAATTTTATTATTAGAATTATTAGAATCACTTATTTAACTATAAATAGGCTAAAAACAAAATAAAATCTTTGTTTTATATTCAAAAATTATTATGAATAATAAAAGTTGGATTCATTATCTTTAAAGAGATGTAGTTTTCAGTCTACTTCTATCACTCGCTTGCAGTTAATTAAGTAATTCGTGATTCTAATAATAAAATTTTCAACTTATAAGTTCACTTTAAAGATAATGAATCCAACTTTTATTATTCATAATAATTTTTGAATATAAATTTTAAAGCTATTTTGCAATTAATTATTATGTTTTTTGTGTTTAAATTAAGCTGAATTATTATTGAATAAATAGTCAAATGCTATTAGTCTTTGAAATGGGTTCTGTATTTAGATTTTTCATATGCATCGGTAGAAGATTGAGAATATTTTTAAAGCATTAAATTTATTTACATTTTTAATAAGAAATTATGAAATTTATCATCAAATATATTATTGTTTGTTTTATTTGCTTTATTTATTTATTAAATTTGAATAAAAAAAAGGAAAACTTTGAAAAAATTAAAAAAATTATCCTCGAAAATGTACGATTTTCCTAAACAGACCCTAACCCTCGCCACTGAGTTGGTCCTGAGTATGTTTGCTTTACTCATTCGCGTGTCATTTCCGTATCAAATCCTTCACTCGTGAATGAGAGCGCGATATACCTTTACTTATACTTATGTAATAAGTTTTATGTTCTTCAGTGGGAATAAACAAACATGTAGAGTGTGCCTGCATATGATCGAGACAACCACATTAGTTACGTCTTCATGTGGAGATACGCGTTCCGGTATTAATTTGAGTCTATATTTTTCTTATTCTATATCTTTCTTATCTCACTTTATATGTCTCAAAATCTAATTATCACAACTAATGATCACTTTAAATATTTAAGATATTCCTCTAAAACAAAGATGTTCTCATTGAAAAAAAATTGAATTACTTTTTATCTGTTTAATTATGACAAACAAATGAAAAGCTTTATGAATAGGTTTTTAACTATCAAATAAGTGACAATTAGTCTTATTGACTGTTATGTTAAACCAAAAGAACTTTCTTATCTGTCTGTACACATAATTAGTTTAATATAAGTCTTCTCTAAATAAATAGTGTGATAAGATGTTAAGTTAAAATTTTATTTTTATTGAGATTCATTTGATGACAATTTCAAATTTATGTTGAAATTAAAAGCCATTCATTTAACTATAAAATAAACTGAGCTTTAATTGCTTAAACATAGCTTATAATGTATTGGTAACTCTCACAAATTTATTGCACAGTGTAAGGTATAATGTAAAATATGATTACCCTGATATGCTTTGACAGCATTATTAACTTAATAAACTAATTTAGTTCTGTTAGAAAAACTCACTTTCACTTGGATTTTAATGTTGTAGTGTTTTTAATCTTATTTATCTTCACCAGAGTTTAATACTGTTTTATCAAATAGACCTCAAGCAACAAATTAAAAGACTATGTTATGATATATTAACATTCTATGGGTATCTTACCATTGTCTATACCAGTACCACATTTAAAAAGTAAAACAAAAATATTTATCTTTGATAAATATAAATATTTAAATTCTAAGGCTATAGAAAAATAAATAGATATATTTGTAAGCAAAACACATGAATCAGGTTCTAAGACATGCAATAGATTTTCTTTCTTTAAAAAATTCAAAGATCTCCATAAAAAATAAATAAACGAATAGAAGAAAACTATGAACATTGTTGAGATTTACACATTTATACAAATTATTGAGACATTATGTGTATTGAAGATAACACTGTACTAAATATACTAATAGTATAGAATTTGAAGAATCGATTTAATCAAATTTAAAGAACTTGAGACTTTGAATTTGATGATTGTAAGCAAATGTTTTTGTAACCAACAATGGATAAGCTTATTGTTATGAAAATCGGAACTTTTTTTATTCTCAAAAACACCACTCCATCACATTCATGATATTTGCAACGATAAGACTGTGATTGATTTGATCCACTTTTACTACTAGTCTAAAGGCTTTTTAAACTTTTATTTTCGTGTTTTTCAACAACAAAAAAAATATTAAATTCTAGTCTACAGCTCAACTTTATCTGTCATTTTCATGCTTTTGATACTTAAAGTTTAGCAGATTTTTTTTGCCTTTAGTTTCAACGCATATTTTCTTTAAATTATTAAAAAAGAATTAAATAATGCAATAATGCCTGCATAGCATATATTTTAGACATTTTTGAATTCCTATATTTAAGATAAAATATAAAGAGATTCATCTGAAAGAATAACATGAATAGAAATTATTCCGTTATCTGACTGGATATAATTAAGTTTTGTATGTTTTTGTTCAACTTTGAGCTTTACTTCTCTTTTTCCGAACAAATTAGGCATAACTTTGGAAATAAGTTTATAAAGTTTCCGAAGATTATTCTTGGAAATAGTGAATGAGGCAAAGCATCTGAAACAAACTTGTGTGCACATCAATTTAGATGGCTTAATTCACCTTCAATATCACCTATAGTCTTGTATAAAATTGGTATGCGTTCAAAAATTCGAAATCTCTGTACACCTTTGCTATATTATTCAATATTTTAGCACAAATTAAAATTATATAACAAATAACATGACATCTAATGTAAATGTTCTCTGAAAGATATATATGAAGAGTAATTTAATGAAAATTGAATAACTTTTATAAATATAGATATAAGTAGATAACAAATACGGTTCAGGATTATTAGCAGTTCAGTAAATATTTTTAAAAAATTAAATTATAAAAGGAATTTCAAAAACTTAAGAAAGCATTAATTTTTGAAAATATGTTTCATATAAAATTATTATTATACCAGTACTGTATTATACAAGAGATAATAAAAAATGTTGCCCTAATCTCAAAAAAATTATTTTATATATTAATAAAATTGATGAACTTTTAGCGAAAACTTAACGTTACACTTGAGGTTTCAATAACTAAACATTAAACTCAATTCAAACTTAATATTCAAACACATAATATTAAATTATAATTTATTTTTATTAATATCACAAATTTTATGGAAATCATATGTTTAATTGATTCCAACTTTTGCTAAAGCAATTCACAATTTAAGAAAATCTATAGTCAGTGATATAATTATTAAATATCTCTAATAGCAAAATAACCCATTGCTGTTTGGAAATTTGGAGCGCATACATAAAATCGACAAATAATCGAAAAACGAAATATTGTGCAGTACCTGCACATTGATTTGTGAATTATTGATTAATAGTGTTGGCAATAACGAAATTAAATGATGTGCATGTCCTCAATTGACATTTGTTAAAGTATTGGGTGTTGTACTGCACACATGTACTGCACTCCCATTTAATAAAATGAATAAATATAATGCTTTCAAATTTATTAACTAACTTTTTTCCCTAGGCCGAGAGCTAACAGAAATTAATTATTTTCATCTTTAAATTAATTTTTCCTTTTTCATCATATAATAATAGGTTTTCTGTCACTATTAATAAATAGTAACTACAGTTCGATTTGTTTGTTTCTGTTTATCATTTTTAGATCAAATCAATAATCTATTTGAATAATACCCGATTCAATCTTTCATTGAATAAACCTTACATTTATTCAGATTCGTTAAATATAAAATCGATTATTTTATTACTCAGAACCTTTAGTGAATAAGTCAGTCGAGAATTTGAATGAGAAAATGATATGTTTTATGGCTCTGTTTATTGCCCAATAAAGTTCTTGTAATTTGCTTTGTTCAGAATTAATAGAAATCTTTAATGAAAGTTTTTATTTATATAAACTATAGTATATCTCATATCTTTGACATTTTACTTCTTAATAAAACTATTTTATGTTTGCAAAAATTGCTTAAATTTTAATTCTTAATATACTTTTAGCAGTTTATTAAATAAATACATACACTGTTTAAGTGTTATATCAAATCATTTGATGGAATATTAAAATCTAAATAAAAAATAATTCTGTACGAAGTCTGTAAAAAAATTTATACTGAAATAAATGGTCTGTGACTGTGCTAAAAATGTATAAGAATTTGTCAATTCTTTGTCAAATATGAATTTTTGAAATCAAAATAAAAAATATCTACGTTCTAAACGAAAGGCTCCAAGAAATTAATATAATGGGACTTTAATAACGTCTCTGAAAAAGTTTTAAAGTGGTTTATAACTTAAGGTTTTCAGATTATATTTAAAGTTCACAAATGAAACTTTTGAAAGGAATAGACTTTAGAAAGATTAAATTAAAATCAATATTTCTCAATGCAGTGCTTAAATTAAATTTTCAATTTTCAATACATACTTTCGATATAAGTAATATCCTAATAAAATTGCATTTGAATAAAGCAGGTATTATAATATTAAACTATGAATAACAAGTAAATTCAAGACCTTTGAGTTCAGTTCTATCTCTAAAGAATGTCTAATCTATTCAAAAGAATCTAAATTTTTTTATTGTGTTATTCTCTTTAGGATTTTCTTCTTTTGTCAATCTCTTGACTAAATTTTTTCTTTAAGAATGCATTTCATTGAAGTGCTATTATATAAGTTTGTGTGGAATAAAAAAGTAACAAAAATTTAAAAAATGGGATAAAATCTGAACTCAATTCAAGTTTGAAAATATAAAATTAATGAAAAATATAATCATTTTTCATATTAATGAAAAGCAATCCCCAAAACAAAGTAGGCGGTATGGTATGCACCATTGATTCTTGCCCGTGTGCACATTTAGCATTATGAACTCTTTAGAATATAAATAGATAAATTAAATTTTAATTTTGAATTTCACCTAATATTTTAATAATTACTTTTTCCTTTTATCTCTTTTTGACATTGGTATCGCTTTTTCAAACGTAGACACTTTCACGAACCTCTTGTATAGACTGACCCGACAAACAGTAACCCACTAACTCAGTATTGAAAGATACAGGACCTAAAAATAATATTGTTATCATTTGGTACCTGTATGTTAATTTGGGTTATATTATACTTTTTAAATGAATCTATAAATTTAAGATCTGCTCATAAAAGTCACTATTACTCAAAGCAATAAAAAAAATAAATAAACTATTTTGTATACAAAAAGGAAATATTAAATTTTATTGAGAGATTGTGACACTTAAACTCTTAAATAAATTGGTGAATATTTAGTTAGAGTAGTCTTGAAATTGAACTTTTATTTAAAGAAGCGCTAAAGAAGTAAACCAACTCAATTCAAATTGAATATTTATTTTTCCACTCAATAACAGTAAACTTACCGAAATCTTAATGTTTTCTCTTAAGCTCTACTGAAAATTCATAGAATGCTTTTATGCTTATGAGCGAATCAATTTTGTTTACAGCTACGGTGTATTACAGCTCTCATGTCTCGCAATATTTCTGTCTAATGTAAACTCGAATCTATTGAGTCTCAATAAAACTGCAATCATATGATGAGAAAAATGACGGAATTTTTTATTTTTTATACGACTACTAGATCTCCAATTTAGGTCTGGAGACTTCGTGAGTAAATGCGAGCACTTTAATCTCTAGGGCTATGACAACCCTAGAGTTCAATTCTCTGTTTTTAAATATTAAACAGATAATTAATTCTATTAATAGGAAAGAGGCTCAAAAGTGATGCATTTAAATTAGGTCTATCTTAAAAGTTATTGAATTTTAGTTAATTAAAAACTAGACTGTATCCCATTGCTACGTAACGCGCATTTCGTGAAATTTCAAACTATGCTTTCCTGCACTTAATATAAATTTTGGAATATGTGAGCGCGAGCCCAACAATTACAGCCGTTAATCCATATAATAGCCGTCTTTATACGTGCGCTTTCCTGTATAGCATTATTGCGGACATACATACAGACACACACAAACACTGACTTAATTTTTAACTCATGTTGTGTAACAAAACGAGTATATAGATTCGTACTTTCTGTATGCGGTCGCTGGTCTTAATTGTTGCCAAAATATTTTCGAATTTCCATATTATTGAGAATATATCCCATTGTTGAAAAAATAATTTCGAATTTTCATATTATTGTGAATATATTCTTATTTTTGAAAAATTAGTTAAAATATTTTCATATTATTGAAAATGAGTTACAAAATGCTCATATTATTGTAAGTGCTATACGAACTCATATTATAAAGCATATCAGACCCCCTTTTATACATTTACAACAATGCAAAATGAGTTAAGATATTTCCATATTATTGAAATGAGTTATAAAATACTCATATTATTGTAACCCCTATACTAAACCAGAAACGTATATAATTTTTAATTGCAACTTACACCACATTGTGAAATCTCAATGAAAATGAATTAATATATAAAATAGTTTAATCTCCTATTATATATATTCCTCTTATTCCTAATTCCCCTAATTTCCCTAAATTCCCCTAATTGCTAATTATATCATTTAAACATTGATATTTAAAATAAAATTTTTAATGATAGTAAATTAAGTTTTGATTCAATCAATTTTTAAAAATACAACACGAGTTTAATAATCCTGATTCAGTCTTGTTTAATAATATAGAAATTACTTTTAGAGCTTACAAGGGACCATAGAGATCTGATATTGGTCTTTGTATAATAACATTTTCAAATGCATGCGTATTCTAGAAAACTATTTTTAAATATAAATCCCTTAAGACATTTAACAAAAATTGACTATTAGTAACGTTTTCTCAAATTATACAGAATAACAGTCACTTTTTTTTATTAGTTGACCTTTAAAGCAAAAATTGGTTGAAAGTCTCGATGAATTTAAAGGAGTTTTTATTAGTGCTTTGTTTCTCTTTGATTTTCAAATTCCAGTTTCAGTTTCAATGAAATGAGCCAACCCTTCCTCATAGTTCTTCTTCTGACAGTTTATATTGTTGTTTAGTAGGAATACTGAAACTATAAATGTCACGAATTTCCTCGAAAAACTCATTACAAGTCTAATCGTATCATTTGAAATGTAATAAAGTTTTTATTCAGCTTTTGATGACTTATTTTTGTTTTATTTTCTTTAAGCATTTTTTCGATAATTTTGGGAACCTCTCTGTTTTCCAAAGTAAAAACATTATTTATTTAACAAATTAAAGTGCAATTTTTCTCAATTCAGGTCAATATTTTTGGTAAAAAGAGCATAATATTGTTTAGATTTAACAAAAGAAAATTAAGGTTCTTTCTATTTGAAAGACTTCAGCTGAACAATTGAGATTTTATTTTTAAATTTAATAACAATTGTAAATTAATTGATGGTAACATTTTGATTAAATACACCTGTATTTATACATAGATTTAGAGGCATTTTAAAACTAGTAAGTTTTCAATATAATGTTCTGTTTGCTAAATATAGATATTCCCCTTTTGAAATTAAAATCTACCTTAAATAT
>JAUJYT010001457.1:0-11520 GCA_033996565.1 Nanhermannia nana
TTATGTATTTCACGTATAACAGGAAATGCATAATAAAAGGAAATATTTATTAAATATTTTAAATAATTATTAATGTTAAGTATCATTAGCATTAACTCCTGAGATTGAAATGATTAATTCATTTATGATTGTTATTTATATTATATATTAATTGCATGATTTAATATGTTAGCACAGTATCCACCTATTTATGTAAATTGAAGAACTTTAGTAAATAGGTTGCAATCAACAAATATATTTTGACTAATGTTCGCATTAGTGATGAGATTGATATTAGTAGTCCGTGAGTGTCATCAAAAAATGCTTACATAACAAGATGTGGTTAAAGATCATTTTTAAACATAAAAGTTTTTCAATGGGAAGTAAAATAGCATATATTTGCGTTTTGCGAAAAGTAATTATGCATCAACTCCTTAAGCATTAGGCGACCATAACGCAGTTCTTTATATAAAGATAGCCTCGGGACATATTCCACCTTCAATTTAAAGAGTCCTACTTTACGCAGATAGCATTGCCTACTTCTTGACTATTAAGGTGAATCTCTCATACCCTTTTGATGAGTTTCACTAAATGATGAGGTCTTATAAAACTTATAATTTAACAGTTATAATGGCCAATGGCTACTGTTATCAAACTAGATGCAAACTACATATATTATTATTGTATCCTTTACTCGTTTGGAGTTAATATTTTTTTCATCCAACTGAGTTTCCAATATTTAGAGTGCATAACCACCAACTGCTTTGATATTATATGCAAACTTTTTATGCGTTTTAGCCTCAGGTTTTGTTTAGTCTTTCACTTCATGGTAATGTTGAGTATATTTAACCTCTGATCTCTTTTTAAGGACTACCGTTTTATCGACTGCATACACAACTTGATTTTCCTCCCTCTATGCTTAAGTAGACATTAAACAATACGAATCTGGAATTTCATAAGTTTGCTTCGATTCTACACAACTTTAAGTCATTCATATTTTCAATAACAAACATATGGCATAACCTCAAACTCAAGTAATAATTAATTAAACTTATTTTCAGCTGAAATATTATATTTGAGAGTTATTTCAAGTATTGTTAGCATTTTGAAAAACAAATCATCTGAACATAAAGATGTCTCAAGTTTAAGGATTTGATTTTTCTTTATTCAAAATAACTTAAAGCAATCAGTGATTATTCTTTACCATTGACCGCATTGCTCAATAAGTTTTTGAAACCCCTGAACGGCACGGAAGCGGCCAAATCTTTTGCATTAAATGGATTGCTTGCTTTTATAAAGGCATTCTTGACGAGTGATCCATCAGATTTGGTATAAATCCATACTAAAAGCCAATAGGGCGCTTCATGCTCTTAATGGAGCCGACAACCCGTTTCAATCCCTGGGTATGTTCTTTTGCAATATGTTTTATAATACAAATTCTAGCTCTAAATTATCAAACTATAGTAAGTTACTTACGTTTGGAAATAAGTTCAACAAAAATCTAAATTTACTTTAAGTTTAAGTTAGGAGTTGTAGTGAAGAAATCCAGTTGAAAAAGATTGTCAAAAAATGATAAAATTAATTAGATTTGTTTTGATGAAAAATAAGAAAGTTTGATGAGTAAGTCACTAAAATATGCTTTTAATCCGGATTATGCTATTTATTATTCTAAACTTCATGGGAAAATATGATGATTCGCAAAAATGACAAAAAATAATAAATACAAAAAATATTATTGATAACAATAAACAAGAAAGCATGAAGTTGTAGACCTTGCGTTTAGATATAGGTAACATGCAATCATGTATGCATTTAAACGCTCGATTCTTCCTTGTGTAACATTAAAATAGAAACCAAAATCATCCCTTTCTTTTAACGACCTTCGCTGCATCTCTGTTGATGACTAGAAAAGTGTGTTGTGATGTCACTTAAAACGAGATTTCATTTGAATCTCATCGCTATCGTAAGTCTTGGAAATTTTGGTTTTTTTTGCTTTTGCTAAAGTTTTGTAGCCTTTATAAGCTAGTGATGCAAATTTCTCAATTTTTCCAAGTTACATTTAATGTGATTGGGATTTAAGTGAGAAAAGCTATAGATGATTATGTATTTGAAGAACTTGCGTGTTTAAACCTGTGTGTACTAATGCCTTTACCAATTTGATTGCATATTGCGTGTTAACTTCAAATAATTGTGTGAAACCTTGAGGGTCGAAAAATAGAGATATATAAAGACATATAGAATGTTTATATAGCCTATCATATGAAATGCTAGCAATGAATCTTAAGTTATTTTCATTACTCTTACTAATATTGCTTCTTCTCTGCTACTTATTAAAAATCCATTCGGTTTACTAATGATAGGTTTGCGTTCTTATTAAACGTGAGACCTTAGACAGGATTCAGTTATTTTTTTGCTTCTCTCTCTCTCTCTCTCTCTCTCTCTCTCTCGTGTGTGTATGACTGTATCTCTCTCTCTCTCTCTGTATCCATCTTTCTCTGTCTTTTTCTCCGTCTCTCTTTACTTTCTATTTTCCTAATATTATTTGAGCATAAGATTTATAAGCTTTAAAAAGTAAAATCTCGCACTTTATGTAAAATAGAAAGCTGAAAACATTATGAAAATAGAGGTAAAAGAAAAATAGAAATCCTAATAGATCCTCATTTGATTTACTTCACGATACATTCCAGTTTTCACTCTAGTTATTCACACTTTTATGTATCTGAGTTGGTTTACTATTAATTTGCACGGTAGCAAACATCACGACTTATATCTTATATTATATCCATTACCCCAAATAAATTGTATGGCATTTATTACAATAAGCCAGGGTTTCATTTAAATGTCGTCCCGTTCACCCATCAAAATGTATCAGCCACTGCCCCATTTACACCCTCATACCTCGTATCTTATTTGGCTGCATCTCAACGACATTGAGAGAGAAAGAGAATAAAAGATATTACAGATAGAGAAAAATTATTTCACGTATATATGTCACTGATAATTATATATAATGATAATTGAGAAGGCCTTTAAATCTTTAATGAAAATAAAATAGTACAGCACTAGATAAAAATGAATTCTTCAATGCAAATATTCAAAAATGAAGTTATTCACTATTGAGTTTCATTTTTTAGGTGTACCCAAAAGTAGTTTTAATACAAGTAAAATAAAAATAATTGCAAAGTTGAGAGAAAACAATTTTGTGAATACTATGAGTTATCTTATGCGATACGTGCGTGAAAACTGGTCACAAAATTTAGCGAATGGTAGGGTTGGTTTTGGACTTTTTATTGTTAGAGATCAAGTATTGTTATCCCAAAACATCAAAGTCCTACTTTTCGTAACGTAACAGTTAGATTAGTCAGAGGGTAGTTAAAGGGTGTAGTTCTTGTCACACAAAAAGAGATATAGGAATGAGCCCGCATCGCATCTTATATTTTCCCGCATGTAATTTAAATGACTGACCCATACATGTTTTGAATTTCTGGTCATAGATTCAACACATTATAATTCGTGGGAAAATCATTGCAGATTACGGTTTTTATGTTTGGGGCCATGCCTTCTGATGAAGAGTGTGATCACCACTTACTCTCATGTAAAACCTGCAATTTAGGCCTTATTTTGCATCTTATACTGAGTGACATGCCTTCGCACGAATCATATTTCTGCTTTATGTTCAGCATAAGTATCATTTTCTCCTTCAATCTCTCAAAACAGAATACAAAACATAACAGATCTTAAATTTGAATTTTTTAATATTCTTTAATAAGTTTTGTGGCTTACTATTGAGTCTAAGGCTCTCGACTTTTAGTCTATTCCTTAGATATTTTGAAAGTTTGATGTGATAGAAAAATCTCTGTTTTGCATGCAGTTTGTGATGTCGTGAGTTATTGCCAAAACTTATATTTTGATGTCTGTTATTTTGAAGGTGCTTTCGGTCAAAACCAGTTATGCTATTCATTGCAATTATTGTTTTCACATCATGTAAAACCTCTATTCGACTTGTACTTCAACTTTAATTAATTTTAAAATTAAAATTTATATTATGATGAAATTCTGCTGTACTGTACTGTATTGTATATTCAGTGAACAGCGCCTGTATATTCAATATTTCAATAAAGCATTGCTTGATATTGACTAATAATTAGCATTTATTTTAAATATTTGCTGATTTTTTAAAGATAATTAATTTATATTTACATAAATAGAAAAATATGTCTAAATGTTTAGATGAGTGAAAACTTTTTGAAATTTTTAAATTGTGTTGAACACTGACACTTAAAATTTGTGTATATTTATAAATTCTGCTGAACCAGTCTTTATAAAGTTAAACTTTCACTAAATAAGTTTTAGATGAATATCAGTTACCTTAAAAATAGAATTTATTTAAAAAGCAAGGGCTTAGTTATTCCTTTAGACAATTGAACAGATATGAAATGTTAGTAAAAGTATGAATAACAAGTCATAAGTTAATACAGTGAATGCCATAGTCTAAGGCCTGTTAAAATATTGTTTAATGGCGCGACCGCTTTGATGATACAAACAATCTGATAACAAAACAATGACCCAACTCCTAACTTACCTAAATCTATATACATGTGGGAAGAAGAAGCTCTATCCTGAAGGTATACGCCTTTGAAAAAAAATTGAAATACACTTGAGAATGCATTAGATGAGTGCAATTAAAACTTAATAATTAATTGTAATAATTAATTGTAATAATTAAATCTAATAACTGCGTCTCGCTCTGTCCAGTATTTAGGCCGACAGTGAGGCATAGTTTTCCATAAGTGCCCGAAATTTTACTATAATCTAAACTATAATAGTGATACTTAGACGTGACATGATTACAAGATTACATAATCACAACTCATATGTAACCTCAAGCTATTTTACGCACTTTGAATTGGAAATCAACTTTTACCATCTCTTTTCTTATTCAATAGTAAAAAGATATATGAATCCAACCGTCTTTTTTATTGATTGCTTTTAATTTATAGCTAAATTAATTATAAAAAGAAACAAAGTTGATATTTTTGATAAATGACTTCCAACTTTATATTTTAATACTCCATTCAGTGATATTTGTGTGGCTTTTCCTCTGCACTGCTCGACACACAAGCTATGCCTTCCTATGCTTAATGCGTTCCTATGCTTAAGCAATTATCACTATGAGGTCAACAAATAAAGTGCTCAATTAAATATTTTGTGCTCAAGAATCTTAATTAGTTGTAATGATTAGATAAATACCTAATGATTAAACCCTTCTGGCGTTTAGGATTCAATTGGATTGGAGTCTAAGTTTAATAAATGGAACTAAAATTACATAATATTTGCTTTTATTATTCATTTTCCTTCAATCAATTTAAAGAGTGTGTTGAAGTGAAATAAATCAAAATCCCACCCACAGGTACCAAATAGTGTTACGTCGAATCATATATCAATATACTATCTTTTTTAGATATCATTTACCACTTCCTGTTGTTTAAAAAATATTGTATAAAATGTGCAAATATTCAATAATATCGGAATACATGCACTGTTTTTCTCCTTTATATGATTGATGGAATATTTTGTCTTTAATAATTAGAATTTTAGAGGAATTACGCTCCAGCACTTGGCCATACAATCCCGAGTGAAATCTTTATGCGTGATCGAAGTCTCGCAGCGCATCCCTTATCCCATCTTTCATGGTTTCAAAGCCGCTGCAGTTATTTTTCACTAATGCTGTAGTGCTGTAGTGCTGTAGTGCTCTTGTGCTGTAGTGCTGTTGTGCTGTCCTATGCTTTTCTATCATGTTTAATGTAATTGAATATCTGCGTAACATATAATTATTAGTTAATCTAAAAGATAGGCATACAATTTCTTCCCATTTTAGGGAATCAGCTTTTTTGATGAGAAGGCATAACTTTGATATGAATTCCCTGTTAGAGTAGATGAGCATTAATTAACTCAATTTTTTATATATAACAGTCTAAGGGCAACACATTTAATGTTAGTTCACATAAATATATGCGCGTATTCTCTCTCCTAACGCTTCGATTACAGCACAGTTTGTTAGCAAATTATGCAAATATCAATTATTTGACATAAGTCTCGTATTTCTTGATTGTCATAAAGCTCTGTTAAACCTGTGTTAAACCTTTGATGGGTAGGAATATAAGAAATGGGTGTTTCAGTTTGATTCGGGTGCCGCTCTTTAATTAGGCGACTCTGATCACGATTGCTTTCAAGGCTCATCAAACTCATGTTACTCATGCTTTACCTATAGATGAAATTTGAATTTTAGTCTTAGTTAGTCTTCACTATTGCACAAATTGTTGCCTAACTTTGGGCAGCAGTTGTTTCGC
The DNA here is from genome assembly GCA_033996565.1 of Nanhermannia nana. Taxonomy (NCBI): domain Eukaryota; kingdom Metazoa; phylum Arthropoda; class Arachnida; order Sarcoptiformes; family Nanhermanniidae; genus Nanhermannia; species Nanhermannia nana. Next base: position 6,330 of record JAUJYT010001457.1, read on the forward strand.
ATCTGAGGCACTTTAATAAAACGGTGAAAAGAAACGAAACCCTAAACACGTTTGAAGATCTAGAATGCGAGATCGCACCTGCCATTACACAATGTTGACCCTCCCATTTGATAGAGTTGACCTCATCCTTCATTTATTTCCTTTGGAAATAATTAACTCAATGATAGATAAAGCTTCTAATCACTAATCAGTCTCTTTTAGCAATTTTGTTATTTTCTCTTTTCTATTCCATAGGGAAGCGGTGGAGGGCTCTGACGCCTCAAGAAAGAAGGCCTTTTGTTGAAGAAGCAGAAAGACTGAGAGTACAGCATATGCAGGACTATCCTAATTATAAATATAGACCGCGAAGACGTAAACACGGGAAGAGAAGCTGTAGAGGTGGCCGAACACAGGTTAATAATGGAAGCATTGGAATGACAGATAATATTGGACTAATGGCAATATATGGCTCTCAAAGTGGAGCCCCGTCTGCAACAGCTTCACATAACATCGACAATCCTGACAACTCATCCATCAGTTCGCCTTCTTTAGAGTACTGTGGAGTACAAACACCTGAATCCTCTCCACACGGAAGTCCATTTAGTAATAATGTTGGAGAGTCTATGATGCGAAACAACAGAATATTAGATTCATTTCGTTGCACTAATAACACAACGTCAGGTACAGTGGCTTTAAATCAACAGCACTCCAGTTCAGTAATATATACCAGAGATAATTGCAATTTATCGCTGGCCAAAGACTCAGCCACTGGTGCGGAATTGCAAAATGATTTTGGAAGTTTGCCACAAACCAGTGCCTTAACTGATTCGATCAGATCACTGCCTACTCCTGAAATGTCACCTGTCGAATCAAATGAGAAAGAAGCACAAAGCCATCAAATTCACTATCATCACAATCATCTCCATAACCAACAACAACAACATCAGATGCTTTCCTACCAAAGCAATATATCGCGTCCATTATCAATACAAACTGATTCCCAACAATTACAACACATGATGTTTAGCGATCAAATCAGACACAAACAAAACACAGGAATGTTCAGAAGTGCAATGCCTGAAAGTTCTGTCAATCAATTGATATCTCGATTTAGTGAGTCGTCTTCTTTTTTGCGTAATGTCTGTCCTCCCTATCGGTTCCGAATGGCTTCGCACGAACACGAGTTGAGAAACGAAACAACTGGTGGTTTGCACAACAATATGATTAATGAATCCAATTTAGAATTTTCATCTCGATCTATGCTTCAGCACCAGTTGGAGCAGCCGAGCAGCCAATCACGTGCCATACCATCTCATTGGCAGCATTTGCAGATTCAACACCACATTCCTAACTATAACGGAGATTCACGACAGTGTGTTTATCAGTACGATGTCAAACACGAGCTTAAACCAAATATAGATATGATGAACATTGAGGATGATGTTGCAGATGGAGATCATCATAATTATAATTCATATATTATGAATGTTCCGTCCAATCAATTGAATGAAAACAGTTTGTTTGATGGACTCACTCAAGAATCCAATGATTTGGAGCATTTGCTGATCAACAGTGGCCATCACTCATCAGAACAACAAATTCATTTGATTTCTCCCAATCCGCAAAGTATTAGTTATTGGACACAGCCAACCAAAATAGGCCTTAATGATAATCACCAGCAACAGCATCATAATCCCTGTGATAATAAGTATAGTTCCGAATTGATTGCAGCCTTGGCTGAAACAAGAGAAATCATTTCTTAAGATTTGATTTCAATGACTGCCAAAGTTTTTTAATCAAATTTTTCAAACAAATTATATTTAACTTAAATGATTGTAAATCTTGAAATTCATCAAATTTATGCAATGATACTATTATACTAAACATTGAAGTTTGATTCAAATTATATTTTGTAAATTGAGACAAAAAGTACCTAAAATTGATTTTTAGGTACTATGAATGCAATAGAGGGAAACGTTTCAGGGTTTAAACAATTGTCATAATTTCTTTATTAGAGGATTAATTAAATACGAGTTAATAATTTAATACGAGTTAATAATTCTGTGTTTGTTACCTCTAAACACAAATGTTATAATATATCGATAATAGCTTTTAGAATAGATTTAGTACAATATATTATATTAAAATAATTTTGTTTGTTATATGGCTTACAAATGAATGTATGCCAAGTGTAATATTTAAATTTATGATATTATTTTAAAATTCTAATGTAAATTATTGAGCATTCTTATATATTTTGCCTTTAAATAATTATTTTAATATAAATAATATAAACTTAAATTGTATACATTTTATAACTCTAGTGAAATTAGAGCATAATTATTGTGGATTGTTTTTTAAAGCTTTTAAACTTTATCGAGTTTATGTATTTTCAAATAAAAAAGATGGTTTATTCCATTCGCTTTAATTAAAGTTTCAGACTTTCCCTTTTTAATTAATTGTCTTTCCATTTCGAAAGATTAATTCATTAATTTTAAAATATGACCACTAACTTATTATCTCTTCATTGCAAAAAACTACGGTATATAAAAAGCTTTTTAACCAGTTTTCAATTTTCCGTATAAGAGCTTTAGTCATATCATTAAATTATTTTTATAAAATAATGTAAGGCTTAGAAAATTGAATTATATTTCCATTGCTAATCGACTAAATTTTATTAAATTTAATTTATTTTAAATTATTAATTTATTATTGAATTATTAATTTATTATTGAATTATTTTAAAACTTAACTGCCATCTGACAACTTTTCTGCTACTTTTACTTCCATTTCAATAATTAAAAGTTTGTACTGTTTATTAAGACTACTTATTATTGAATGACATAAGTAAAATGCATGCGTCATATATTATAATAACTTGGCTATAATGCATATTTAGACTTTATAAAACATATATTCTTCCATTAATCGAAAATAATAATTATTGTTGGGTTCCGAATGAGGGGCAAAAAATTAGAATAGAGAAAGTGCAACGAAAAATAACTAAATACATCTGCAACAAAATCATGTTCACCAACTTGAGTTATGACTTAAGACTATTGTCTTTTAGATCCATTGAAAATAGAAGACAAATGAAATTGTTAAATATAGCGCAACATATAAGGGATAAATGAGATTTATATCCTAGTATTTGGCAAAATAACCTCGTATTCTATAATAGAGACAGAATTGGCATTAAAATTAAAGATATAAAAACAAGAATTAAATTTTGTGACAAAAGTGTTTTTATTAATTGTATAAATCTATTTAATGCACTTCCCAAACACATTCGAGAAATTTCAAACTGTAAAACTTTTTTAAAAGCTGTAAACGATTTTTATGACCTAAATCATTTTAATGTTTAAAGTATGCATTTTTATAAACAATATTTTGTAATTTGGTTGTGGACAAGTTACCACATCCTGAGCATTTAAAAAGCGTAAATAAAGAATTATTATTATTATATGTTGTCATTATTTAATGCTACAGTATCAAAAACGTTTTCTTCAGCCAACTTCCTAATGAGAGGAGATCTCACTGAAGCCGATGTTGAAACCCAGCGAGATTTTTACAGGGATAACCCCGTGTCGGCTGTGGGCAAACGCGTCGGGCCTAGGAATTGCTCTAAAACAACGAATACGTGGCAAAGAACAACAGCGAGGCTGGGATTTGAACCCACGACCCTTCGATCGTGAGTCCGGCACCTTACCCACTGCGCCACAATGACTCCCATTAATGCTATTAAAGTTTAATATTAAACGTAAATCAAAATATGAACAACAAATATGAATTACAAAATTAATTTAGTTTTTCTAAATAAGTAAAAATGCCTGAAATAAGTAAAAGTCAAAGTGGAACCAATAATATCTAGAACAGGAATTTTGTGACCAAAACAAAAAGTTCTCATAAATTATGAAATATTATTTAATTACTCTAAAACCAACTTTAACATCATTCATAACAATTTTTTATATACTCCGTTCCAAATGGTTTAAGGCATACACATTTTCGAATAAAATCGAAACCACTTGTGCTATGAATTTTAAATTTCATTCTCTTATAGCTTACATATTTGGACATTATTTACTACAAATCTTGAACGGATCAATTGGTTGGATGCAGCTTAAGATATGTAAAATGTTTCTGTAAGTTGGGATAATTATCATGTATTTTAACAAATATACAATTAAATTAAAAATTGTGAGTTTGAAATACTTGGCAAATATTCTTAGGTATTATTTTTATTATGGATTTCATTGGGAAAAAATTATGTAATTTTATTGATATCTTTGTCAAATGTTTTGATTTGGTGGAAAATTGTGGTCTCAACTCATACTATAATTAGTAACTTTTATTTATTAGCAAAAACTACTAAAATAGATAAAGGAATAACTCTCACTCACTTGAGCTCAGATTCAAATATACAGTGTGTAAATAAAAGGACTTCATTTATTTGGTTTATAACTCTTAGAATAATTATGATTGAAATTTGAAACTTAGAGACATTTTTAAGGAATAATAAGAGATTTTTTTCATGTCCTTAGATTTTTGTTTGAGTGATTATTGGCGGCGATTTAGTTTAATTAGTTAATTTGGTTTTCTATGGAAGCACTGAAGCACCATCTAGGGGAGAATTAGTAAAAACACTCACCAGATTTCGTCGATATATAACATCACTATTTGAAATATATTTGAATAACCTAACTTAAATTTTAGGCATTCACCTAAAAACGATGCTTGAATGCTCCCATAGAAGACCATATCAATTAATTCAACTAAAGCGTCGCCAATATTTATTCAAACGAAAATATATTGACATAAAAAGTTCCTTAAAAATGTATCTAAGTATCAAATTTCAATTATAATTATTCTAAGAGTTATAAACCAAATAAAAGAAGGCGTCCTTTTATTTACACCCTGTAGTATAGATTTAAAATAGTGAATGTTTTAAGTGAAAAGATTAATTTGAGTGAAAACATATTTAAAACAGATTAACTTTTCCACATTTTTTAATTGTGAAAAGTTTTAAATAAGCTTATTTACCGGTCTGTTACCTATATTTTATCTAAAATGACATTATTTTAATTTTTATTATGTCTAAAAAATGATGCGTTAGTCAAAATTGTGAAATATTGACGGTCAATACCTGTACATGTATGGAAACAAAAATCTGACACCCCTGGTATTGGGCTTACTCCCCCTTATGTGCTAA
>JAUJYT010001458.1:0-11519 GCA_033996565.1 Nanhermannia nana
GGCATTGATTGTCCCAATTGTGAGAAATCAATGTTTGTTTGCAATGCTTTTAATAGCGATAAATCATTTTCAATGCATTTATGAATACTTTCTCTCAATTCATTCAATTCCGGATTCAGTGAAAAGCTTTCAATTTTAGTCAAATCTTTAGTATTGACACTATTTTTAAATGACATTATTGTTAAACAAAACAATTGCTTAAATAAAATAATGCTTTTGAGTGACAAACAGCTGATCAATGTTTTGCCGCTAAATATTGAATACACAAAAATGCGTTCAAAAGATATGTAAATAAATTACAGTAAAGTATAGTTTATATTCATTGAAAGCAAGTTTACACAAATTGTTATTATTCGTTAAATATTCTGTACATTAATTAGAGTTAAATTATTGTAAATTATTGTTTCGATAATACTTTTGACAAACTATTAGTTTAACTCAAATTATTATTATTAATATTTTATTAGTATTTTTGCGTAAAATAGAATGAAACGTAATATTTGTTTGAATTGAATGATTTACTAAATAATGAATATGTGATCACATGTTTGTTCATTAATTATAATTCTGTTTTTCATTTAAATTACAATTGACTTTCACTCAAAACTCATTACAATAATTATATAGAAAAATGTGGTTTCTTTCAAACAATTATTTTACAAATAAACGCAAATATTAATAAAATTAGAAGACTCGCAAAGAGTTGAATGCAATTATTATTAATGAGAACTAACTATTGATATGATATAAACATTAATTTACTACAAATATATTTATTATAAGTTTTAGTTTTATTGGCAAATGAATTGACAGATGAATGCGTCGAATGTGTGGTCAGTGGGAGCTTTGAGACCAGTTGTGGTCTGTGATGTGTGGGGTCCCGCGAACCATCTTCTGTTCCAAACGGCAAACATTTTTCTACTTCTCTCATATTTAGCGACGAATACAATTTATGGGGTGCTATACCTGAGAGCATGTCTAGCGATCGGTTCGGTATTCTTTGCGTTGTGGGCATGGCTTGTGTTGTGCGCGACGGACACTCTCGTGTGGAACACTGCGTTCACTATTATTAATGCCATTCATATCATATCAATCACTTGGAAATTACATCCATTTATAAGGTATTGTTTATTAAGTGAATTCTTTTCTCAAATACAGAATCATTGCAATTATTGTATCTCTTATTGACTTATTCTCTTATTTTGATGCGACACAGATTTTCACATGACGTTGAGATGGTATACAGGGATCTGTTCCAACCCCTGCAGGTGTCCAGAAATGCCTTTAAAAAGATATATTTATGTACTCGAGAAATAAAAACTCTCAAATCGAAAGAAGTTTACGCGACAGAAGGTGAGACTCGAGTCGATTCGTTGACTCTCTTACTGTCTGGAAGAGTGTCAGTAAAACGCGGGGAACAGACACTGCATATAATCGATAGCCACCAATTTCTGGACTCTCCCGAATGGTTTGGCGTCGGCTCTAATGATACATATCAGGTATCAATCGCAGCCTTAGAAGAATCTCGTCTTTTAATTTGGAACAGAGACAAACTCAAGCTCTCCATCTCTAACGACGCATACTTGCAGGCAGTGCTCGACCACATTCTGGGTAAGGACGTGGTCAAAAAGTTGCTTTTGGTCACCGATTCGATTAGTAATCAACAGCAAAGTGCTAGCGAACAAACCAAACTGATAGTGCCCTCACATCGGGCTATGGATCAGCTCATCAAAAGAAATGCTATCAATGGCAACGGTTTGTCAATTAATGCAAACTTTCTAATACTTTCATACTTTCTATTGAACTGATAATAATTGTATTTTATTTTCTGATACAGACGTTAACATAAATTGCTTTTGGAATTTATCTCGAATTACAGAATCTGATGCCGAAACATGTGTTTAAACTTAGTATACTCTCGTTTTATAATTGACAACTAATTTTGATAAATATTTCTTAAATTAATCGTAATCTTATTCGTACTCAAACACTAAACTCTTAGTTCTCTAATCATATTCTCTTTATTAATCTCAAGCCTCGAATTCAATCTGAGAACTGGTTTGTACTAAACATCTCTTTTAAGTTTAAATAATTGTTTACACTATTTATTTTGTTATAATTATACGCTGTTATTACAGGTATATATTGAATAGCTCATTCAATCTCATTATACAATCAATAAGTTTTTAATACAACTTTCAATAATGCAATTATATATTTATATTTCTTTTTTATTTTGAGTTTTACTTTTATACGCTATTGAGTCGTATGAGTCCTATTGAAAGCTTTCATTAATTATTGTTCTTTACATTTGTTGATAGTTTAACACCAAAAGTGCCATTCATTTAAAAGAGAATTTTCAATTCAAATGTTAAACATGTGTCTCAAATATGAACTCAATTCAACACTTGTTTGAGTTCTGAGGACTAAATGTTTTAATTAATAAATTTGACGATTTATATAAAAAGTTAACTCAAGTTTTAATGTTTGATGAATAAAAGCTTCAAAAGAGAGAAATATATTTTGTTCCTAAAATACTTTAATGTAATGAAAATATTTTATTTACTTTTTTTATGAAATACTGTATTTTGAAAACTAATTTCTGTATTAACACTAAATTATCATAAGAAACAAGTATTGAAATAAGTTTACTATTTATTAAGAATATGTGTCTTTTCTACTGTTTTTTGCAATATTTGTGGCGTTGAGTAAATTTATAAAAATGATTTAATTTTAATTTAAATTAATTGATAATGTATGGGCTGAGATTAGAGCTTAACTCATTAATATTAATAAGAAAGCATTGATTAGTGCTTTACTTGATTTGTGCTTCCTTTCCAACAAAGCAGTAACACAGGTATTGTATTATAAATGCTATAATAATAGCAGTAATAGTATTATAGTATTTTAGTGACAACTTATAAATTACGTCATTCTATTGAAAATACTTTAACGAGTTATGCGATAAAATGGATCAAAAATTAGATCAAAATATTAAAATATAAGAATTGTTTTTATGTCGTAATTACTATTAATTGTTTAAATGGAAAAATACTGCTTTTGATTGAGTTAGCAATCAATCAATTAGTGATGAATTGTATTATGTGTTGTATGTGTTGTGCAAACAATTTATGAATAGATTTATGTATTAAAGAAATGCAAAACATGTAAAACATGTTCAAAATATGTGTAAATCTCAAAAATTTGTTTATAAACAAAAATCATTTGAATTAATAATTATTTGTTAATACCAGTAAATAAATAGTTAATTAAAGGCATTAGTGTTTCGATGGCGTCCAGAAGTGGTATTTTGCCGTCGTATTACTCGCGAAACACAAACGGATTTATAACTCTTTCATCGAATGTCAATTCGAGATCAATATTAAGAATACGTGAAAAGTATTTATTAGTGATAGTGATCGCAGTGTTCATAGTGTTTAGTGTAATAGGAGTTCAATATCTGCCTGAACTCAAAGCTACCAATGTTTATAAGTACATAAAACCCGCCGACTCTTTAGGACCCGATCTCTTGGGTTTAGTGCCACCGCTCGAGTCACAAGTGAGTGCGCACACGGCCAGAGCCAAGTTGGAGGACAAAGAAAAGCTTAAAATGAAAATAAAGCAGGACTTGAATTACAATATGAGTCAATTGGGGGCCGTTTTGCCCAAACCTAACATTCATGTGTTTGAGCCACAAATCACTCAAAGCCATCAAAACATAGACATTAATGACAATGATAACAAAGACGACAAAGACTGGACCCCATTATCTTTGCCGAGCGGTGAAGACCCGGACGAAGAAATGGCTCGACGAAGAAATGCGATCAAAGACATGATGAGACTTTCGTGGACTAATTACGTCACATATGCGTGGGGTGAGAATGAGTTGCGCCCGCTCTCAAAGAAAGGTCATTCCGCTGGCATTTTCGGGAACTCTAAATTGGGTACTGTTTTCGTTATGAGTTTAACAGTTAAACAATAAATATAATCAATTTAATTAATCTAATTTCTATGAAAAGGCGCCACAATTGTTGACGGTTTGGACACCTTATGGATTATGGGTATGAAAGATGAGTTCAAAGCGGGTCGCGATTGGATCGAACAGAACCTGACTCTCGATGGAGTTAATAGCGAGCTATCAGTGTTCGAAACAATAATCCGTTTCGTTGGCGGACTTCTCACGTGTTATGCGTTCACAAAAGACGAGATGTTTCTCTCAAAAGCCAACTCTTTTGCGTCTAAAATGTTGCCCGCGTTTAATACCCCCACAGGTATACCGCACGCTCTGATAAACCCTACTTCGGGCGCCAGTAAGAACTACGTGTGGGCCTCGCAGTCGAGCTCCATATTGGCAGAGATCGGAACCCTTCACTTGGAGTTCGTGTACTTGAGTGACATGACAGGAGACAAAACATACAGAGAAAAAGTTTTTCATATAAGACGTCTATTGAACTCATTAAGTAAACCACACGGAGGTCTATATCCTAATTATATAAATTCGAAAACCGGAAAGTTTGGTCAGCGTATGTACTTTTCTTACATATAATTATATGCATTAAATTAATTATTTCTCTTTTCTTCACTCTATTATAACTTTTGACATTGAATTGTAGAAAATAGTCCTGTTTTGCCTCTTATCGACTGTAACTTATTATACATTCATAATGAAGGCTTGCGTGCGCTTAAGTGTGCAGTTCAGGCATATTATAATTCTGCTCCTTTTCCAATTTATTTCATTAGGGCCTTCGGGTCCTCACTCAATTCCAAAAATAGATGCATTTTTAATATTAAGTTATAAACCTTATAAAATATCTTTATATTTGCCGAAAATTTATTTAAATTGGTTTTATTTTACGCATAATTTGGCAAAAGTTTCTCTTATTTTTTTATCAGACGTGATGATAAACTCGTGAAATGCAATTTAATTAATTTACGTCATATTTGTCCTGCTTACAAATTCTAATTCATTATTAAAGAGTATAAGAATATAAATCATAATTTGAGTGGCATAAAAAATTACAGTATAAACCATTTAAGAGTGAATTTTATTTCGAGTAAACAAAATTATCAAACAATTTATTTATCTGTTTAAATGTACAAATTATTTGATTTACTACAAGTTTTAATCGCAAATTCCGAGCCATTTATTGCCGACGGCTCTCACTTAGGTTTAATTTAATTAATAGAATTTCTGACCAATCAATGAATTAAAAATAGGCTCTAATGCCAAGTCATTTATGAATGACAGGACTGTTTGATTATTTTTGAGACACTGAAAACTGAAATTTATATTTTTTGAGTAATTTGTTTTTGAGGGAGAGCTCTTATGATATATTGCTATCAAAAGATAATTAAATATTTGATACAATCAATGACTCTCTTAATAAAAGTAAAATGTTTCGCAACTTATTGTGAATGACATTGAAATTGATTTATTGGTTTTTTTGAACCGACCATAAAATTGAAGAGTTATTCAACGAATAAATTAAATTTTAGCCAAATCTATATTTGAGCCCAATTTGTTCGAATAGTAATTCCAATTCTAATAATTTAAACATATTTTAATGTTTAGTTTTTTTCAATTGAAATCAATTTTTTTCTCAAAATAATATATTTGTAAGAAGTTTTAAATTAGTTGAAACTCTTTGATGTGCAACCGCTCAATCGCTGCTTCAATTGAACGATCGCTCAAATGGAATAATTTGTAAAGCATTTCAAATGTCAGCTTAAAAGCCTCTTTCAAATAACAGCTCAGACATAAGCTAATAATTTGCAGACATATCCACAACTATTAATTGCAACCTGTAGTCAGACTTAAAATAATATTAAAATTTCAGACATAAAAAGTTTTTGCTCTAAACTTTGTCTGCTTTTAGAACAGCATTTAAATGAATGCAATTGCTCTGCACCAGCTCTACAGTATTTAGAGTTTAAGTTTTAATCTTTGTTAATACCATTTATATGTTATTCTCAAGATTTATATTGAGAGTGAAAACGATCGGAATTAGTTATTTAAAGTTTATTACATTTTTACATTAATTTTACATTATTTTCTTTATTCCTTCTTTGAGTTCACAAATTGAAATATTCAATAAAATTGTTATTAACGAAAATAATTATTGTTAACAATAATTATTATGAAGGTGAACTCAAGGTTTTATTTAAATTTTTATTTCATTTGCTCTTATAATTTATTGAATAAACGTAAAGCATTTCTTTCTAAATTTTTCCTCCAAAATGCTTCTCTGAGTTTTGTTATATACATAATACATATTTTTTATTTTGATACTTCTCTTTGGCATAAACTTATTGATTATTCATTACACATATTTAGTTTTTGTTATTGTTGTTAATTATCAATTTAAAACAAATTAATCGTTTAAATGATAATTTATATAATTAATGGCATTAAACTATAAGAAGGCCACCTAAAAGTTAAAAAATGACTCTATAAGTGGTTCAATTTTTGATCCTATTTCAAATTGGATTTGACTCTAATAACTCTACAGCTCTTATTTTCAGAACAAATATCAATTATTAAATATAAAAAATTACAACAATTAAAGGCAATGTTTCTAACACCCAATTCGTTTATTCAATTCAGGGATTCAATTGACTATTCTTTAAACTTTTTGTTTCTTTCTAACTCTCAGTTTCTGTTTCAAAAAATATTTTGCAAATTGTACAGTATTTCAAATTATTCAGTCTTTTGAATTAAATTGAGTTTAATTCTTAAAAATATTTTTATAATGAAATCATTTTTAATCAAATACCAGAATTTTTTAAAATTTAATATTCGTGTTCAGGCTTTACTATATATTATTATAAATATTAATACTTTGTAAACTCGATTAAAGTGATTAAGAAATCTTATTCCTATTGAAATTACATATGAAGTCTTGAAAACTTTTAATGAAATATTATTTAAAATGAAAATATTTCAACTTTTGCAGAACACATATCTCTCGGTGCTCTGGGAGACAGCTTTTATGAATACCTGTTGAAGGAATGGATACAATCGAACGGGAAAGACACAGAGGCCAGAAAGATGTACGACGAGGCCATCAAAGCCGTCGAAAAGAATTTGATTCAGAAATCACAGTCTGGTCTCATATATTTGGCTGAAATGAAATACGACCGATTGGAGCACAAAATGGATCATTTGGCGTGTTTTTCAGGGGGATTAATAGCATTGGGCGGACAGTCTCTCGAAGAAGATGAAAAGAATCATTACTTAGAATTAGGCGCACAAATAGCAAACACTTGTCATGAATCCTACGATCGCACGCCCACTAAATTAGGTCCCGAATCATTCAGATTCACGGATATTGTTGAGGCAAAAGCAGTCAGGTTTGTATTGTGTTTATGATTCGCTTTTATATTAATCTTTTATATCTCATTGAAACCTATGAGTAAAAAAGTTAATGAAAAAGAACTGATTAGTTATTGTTTATTTGAATTAATGATAGATTTTTGTTATATTTATAGACCAAACGAAAAATACTACATTCAAAGGCCTGAAGTGATCGAAGGCTGGTTTTATATGTGGAGATTAACACACGATAGAAAGTATAGGGACTGGGCCTGGGATGCGGCCCAAGCCATCGAAAAGTATTGTCGTGTAGAAAATGGTTATTCAGGCATTAAAAATGTTTATGACGTTAATAGTCCTAAAGATGATGTTCAGCAAAGTTTCTTTTTAGCGGAAACACTAAAATATTTATATTTAATTTTTTCAACCGATGATCTTATTTCATTCGATGAATGGGTTTTTAACACTGAAGCACATCCACTCCCTATCATTGGCAAAAATCCCGCTTATTTTAAACCTTCTTTAAAGGATAGTTAGAATTGTGTGCAATTTTTTTAAGTAAAAAATTTAAATTTAACCGAAATAACTCTTTGAAAGGTTGTTGTTATGCAAAAGTGCATTCAAATTGATAAAGAAGTCGATTATTTTAATCAATCAAATGATTCAAAGGAAGGATTGATTGTTTCTATTAATCTATATTAGATTGAGATTATCAACAGATTATTTATGATAATTTAGGCTAATTTAGAACGTAATAAAAAACTATAAAAGATAGCGATAACTATTGCTATTAAACTAATTTGGGTTTGTTTTTGCAAACTATTGATCTCTTTCTTATTAATTCTCGAAAGTAATCATTGAAATCATACTATAAATAGATTGCATTATAATTTCAAAATCAATGGAAACGCAATCATTTTTTTCAGTCTCATTAATGAGCGAAAATAGCTGTTAATGATAACTCACTACCGAATCAATATTAAGGACAATGTTAGCAAAAGAAAATAAAATTGAGGGTCATTTATACGGAAAATAATGATTATATATATATATCTGTAAAGTACTGTTAAGTACAATAAAATATAATTATCATGAGTTAAACTTGAGTTTAGAGCAGCGGTTCTCAAATTTGTGGTCATTACGATCCGTTTTATTTTATGCAACAATTGGCGGACAGAAAAAATACAAAATTAATGTGTACAATCATATTGTTTTAATGAGCATAAAAGTCTATTCTGGACTTAATTTTAGGCAAATCTATTCTCAAATCAAATTACAGTAAAAACAAAATTTTTTCAATTTTAAACCAATTAAATACTAAAATTTTATTACCTCTACAGCTACTGTAGCTCTTATTAGGTTGTATTTGTTGTATTATCAGTTTTATAATACCTGTAATCTATTCATTTACAGTGTAAATAGAGAAAAATACTTAAAAATAGTTTTAAAAATTTAAAAGCACTCCTAGGACTCGATCAGCGCTAACACACTCCAAAACAAGCAGTTAGTGTTAGGACTTTAAGCCTATCATTCTATTCGTTAGGCCAATAAGTAATTACAAAATTTTTGAATTAAATGCCTTCTGTTTAGTAATGTGTTCTTATAATAATGATAAAGAGTAATAACCTTTTCCTCTTGGACCATCTCGATCCGACCCCGGAGTAAGGCACCACAGGGCGAAAAAGTTACCATTCAAAATACATTATGTAGTTCTGTATGATTTTATATATAATCTATTTTCAATGGTCACTTCTTCGCCCTGTCATGCCTTACTCTGGGGTAGGATTGAGTTAGTCCAAGAGGAAAAGTTGTAGTACTCGGTGAGATCTTTCCAATGATATATGACTCACGATGGCCATAGGGGAGAGCCCCTATGGGCTTTGGTCATTACTCTTTAATTATTCAATATGTTTGAAAATTTGTTTTTATGATAAGCAATGGACTAATGATCATTACATTGTAATATGACCGCTAATGTAATAATAAGCCTATAATACCTGTCATAACCCTTTCCTATACTTTACTATTACTAAAGTTCAAACTCAATTCAAGCTTTTGATTACAATTTTCAAAAAGCCTTCGAGTGTACACTTACGCCCTTTATAAGAGGATTTCCCATAGACTATCCTTTAAGTGCAAAAATGGAAAGTTATAATTTTCATGCCCTTGGCTTAAAAGAAATTTAAAAATAGATTAAACTTTAGACACCAGTTATCCTGATCTCAACTAACAAAATATTTCCATTGCCTTAAAAATGCATTTAATGTATATATTATGGGAAATGATCTGACAAATGGCGTAATTCAGACTCTAAGGCTTTTTGAAAAAAGTAGAGTGAATAGAAGTTTAACATTAATAATAGTTTCGCTTAGGAAACAGTTCTTATTTACTAACATTAAATAAAACCTTTTTTATAATTAATTGAAATGCATTAATATTTGCAAACATTATCTGACCAACTCAATGCTCAAACTTTCGCAATACCACTATTGAAAGCATTACATAAAAGAAAAGTTAAAGTTAAACAAATCTTAATTAAATACATTATTAAAGCCAACAAAATAAGCAATAAATAATAATTAAAACAATGTAATTATTATTTTATCAAACGTTTATTATTTGTATTAATTTTTGAATTGAGCAAAACTTTTTAAATAAGTTTTAAATTGATAACAATTTTAATAAATGAATGCAAACTAAAACATGATTCCATTTTAGTCTTCTCATTGAGCTCTACGGCCCACCTGAATAACTCTTTGAGGACCGGTGACCGGTGCCGGACCTCTAAATATAGTTTGAGAACCGCTGGTTAGAGTAGATATGAAACGTTTTATTATATTTGACACTTTTATTAATTAAGCATAATTTTAATAACTTTGTACATTTTGAAATGTTGTTTCTGTAAAAATTCTAAATCTGTACATGTGTTGATTTGTGTATACAATCGTTTCGAATCAATTGGAAAGAATATTATAACACATTTAAAATTTTATTATATTTCGGGTTATTTTATTATATTAAAGTGTTGTTAGCGTTCATTTTTAGTGTGTGTTATTTTGTTGGAGTACTTGTTTTTGTCGCATAATTAGAACACAGCAATAGATGAATAATCAGTTGAACTGTTTATATAAGAACCAATTTAATAGTAGATCTTAATTGTTGTGGAATAAAGTCAGTTAATTCTCATATTTTTCAATTACAGCTATTATAAAAACTAAACTATTGGTTGAGTAAAGACTGAAATCAAAGCTGCAAAGTATACATTAGGTGTTTGACTAATTGTTATACTTTTACTAATGTTTACAAAATTAAAATTGAAAGTTTTGGTTATTCGTCGAATCAGGAAAGTTGTCTTCAGCTGATCCAAAAGCAAACTGATTATTCTCATCAACGGAAGGCGCGATGGCTGACTCCTCATCTTCGGTTCCAAAATAGCGCTCTATTATTTCAAAAGCCTTTTGGTATATCTCCACGTTTTCGTGCGATTGCAAAAATTCGATTTTGTCCAGACCTTAATGTCAAATAAATCAATTTTATAATTAATAGCATTGGGTTATTATTATTTCAATAAAAAAAAATCTTTTTAATATAATTATTTGCCATTTTTATAGCTATAAGAACATTCTAAAAATTAAAAAATTGCATTTAATGTTTGATCTCCAACTGTTTAGAGAAACAACGCAAACATGTTTATAACTTACGTAAAAAAAAATTATCGCAATAGTTGTGTATTTTTAGTTTAAATGAATAATAGTTATCTGTTCAGTAAAATTATCAGTCAATCAATTAAAAGTCATGCAAACTATAGCTAACTATACTGTTATGTGTCTAAGTTTTGATGAAAACACTAATTTATAATTGAAAAAAACTATTTTAGACATTATTTTACACTAACTTATAATGTAATATAAATAAAATTATTCTTCTTATAGACTTTTATAATAAGAGTTATAATAATGAGTAATAATTTAGTTGTATACGTAAAAAGACATACCATAACACTCTTCAATTTGAACCGCAAACTGATTGACACCGTTTCCATTCGGACCTTTAGCTAAAACTTCACCTAATTTTAAAATATTTTCGATACCATTGAGAGCCACCTGAATTATTTTGGGATCCATTACAGTCAACAGTTCACACAGAGGAGGAATACATCCCTCGCCGACTAAGAATGAAATTTGTTGAGCAGATCCGCCAGAAGTGG
>JAUJYT010001459.1:0-11517 GCA_033996565.1 Nanhermannia nana
GAATCTCATACTTGTATTTTAATTTTTTGAGTATTTTTAGTCAGTCGTAATTCACATTATATGCAAATAGTTTTGAGAAGATATGAATCCCTGCATAGTAACACACAGCTTCCAGTTGCCATACAAGATATTTCATTCGTTGGGTACTGAACCAGACTAAAACAAAAAAAGTTGTTCCCTTATCAGTTTTCATCCTCAAGGAAATGATGTGATTCATAAGGGTTTGACAACTCATTACTAACTATTAATACTTATACTCATTACCAGGAATAGGATATTTCGGGTCAAAATTTTCCCGATTCGGGACTAATGAAGGCAAATTCGGGTCAAGTTTTTTTAAATATATCAGATTTACAAGTATTTCCAAAGTTCAATAAATGAGTTTTATTTAAAAAATTCAATATTTAAATATAAAAGATTATAATTAAAGCGAATTATACAATATTTTTTTAATTTTTCGCCTTTCATATGAGGCTTATCTGAAAGAATACTTTCGGTTGCCAGGTTAGGTCAGCTCAAAATTGGGAGGAAATCCGGGAGTTATGAGAAAGTAAAGGGGGCCAAAGTGTTTTTTCTCAATTTTCAAAATTCCTCAAAAACCCAAAGGGGTGACTAGGTAAGGTATTTTTCCAAATTTAACTGAATCCTGGAGACTACTGGTCAATTCGGGAGATTGGCAACCGTATTTGTCACAGAAAAAGAGCGCTCAACATCCACAGATACTATTAGGGCGAATCGTGATTTAAGCTTAAAATCAAACGTATTTCCTTCAGATTTTCACTTTTATTACTTACAAATACAATAAGAAATAAATGTAAAATCTCAGTAATGTGAGACATTCTGTTTAATGTGTATAATAGACAATAACAGTCAAATGGCACTACAGAGTGAGTTGTAATAGGACCGAGGCTTAAAAAAGAAATTAACTCAAAATGATCCTCGTCTGAATTGAGAGAACCTGGACCGAAACCCCTAAGTAAACCCCAAAATGTACGTACTTTTTGCTTTAATCCCCTACTCTATACGCGTACGCATTTGTAAGCTTTTGACTGACCCCCTCCCCCCATCACTGAGTACGTACTTTTTTGACGAGCCCTAACTAGTCAATACTCGTAACATTTCAATATATTTAAGCTCCCCTTATGTTTCATCTCTTTTTTCACTGGATTTTCCGGGATTAAGCAACAACTTTTTGCTGTTAATTGTACAATACTAGCGGCTCCCGTTTCTTCGCAACTTAATTGATTAAATATAACTCTGATATAACCCGTGGAATATACGAAATTTTATGACAAGCACAGAATATATGTCTTGATTGAGATGAGTGCAGAGTTTTCGAGCCTATTGAGATTAGCTGTGTGAGTGGGTTCAATTTCTACGCAACTTTTTAACTTCAATCATATTCTACACTTTTAAATTGTGTTAACTCACTATATATTTTAAGCTGTAGATAATTAGTTTTCAATTTGAGTTTTTAAGTCCGTTATAATAGTAAAAGCATTGTTATAGCCTTTGCAGTGCATTTGAATTTTTTAGAAAATTTTTATAAAGATATGAATAGTATTGTTCAGTGCCGTGCCCAGAAATTTTTGACTGGTGGGGCAAGACATAAAAAAAATTTGAAATTTTACAATTTTTTTAATTTGCTACAGACCTACACTTGAACACCTTGAAATGTTTGGTATGGCATTTGCCCCCTTTGCCCCTATGTAGGTATGGCACTGGTATTGTTGTAAAAATATTATGTTACATTATTGCGGAATTACACACAGACTGACATGATTTTTTTAATAATATAGATATGATATAATGAAATGATTAAGTTACAATGAAATACAATTTTAAATGTAAAATGAGCTCACACTAAAACTCAATCTTGTTTTTTTGTATTTAGAAAATATAAAATTTCTTTATGACAAAAAGACAGAAATTTTGTTGAAATAATAAAAACAGTGATAACTTAGTTGTCAGATGAAAGCTGGAAATCAATAAGTGAAACATTCTGAGAGCATATCTCAGTACAATGTAATGTTTTTGAACCTGACAGTTAAGTTCCATTGATTTTGATTTAAACTGAAACCCTAAATGGAAATTTAGTTTAGTTTATTTGCAGGTAAAAGGTTATCAGTATATCATATACTGTATCACTGCAATTAATGTTACTTTATGTCAATGTTCATCAAAATATACCTGAATTTTTTTGAAATTGGAGCTGAAGTATTGCTACTTAGATATCATTAAAGTTTTTATAAACTTGAAATCCAATATATGACCTAAAAATATTCTGTTGTCATTCGATGACTTAATTAAAAAGCATTGATTAATGTTCAAACAAAATCAATTATTAAAGTCTTAAATCTGCTTAAATTCTCATTTAATTGATGAGTTTTTTTGATGATCGCATTTTTAATACTTCAGCTTTAATTAAACGCAATTTTAAGATAAATTAGCTATAATTTTCCTCGCAATGATTAATTTGGTGCTATCTTTTATTTTCGGAATTTTTTCATTTCTAGGATTAGATGCAATTAAATTCAACGATTAAGATCTTGTCTGCACTAATTGCAAAGACAAACTATGTTGTATTGTATCAATAATTAAATACAGTATATTCCTTGAATAAAGATCAGTAATGTATTTGTAATGTATTTGTAACATTTGTGCCCAACAATAACCGAATAACCGACAGAAATAGTTATTTTAAGTCATTTTGAATCTATAAGCTATTATTAGCATTTTGAATATAATTAGCATCTTATCTTCTATTAGGTAATAGATTGATTGACATTGTTGTTGAAGCTTTACAAATGTTACAAATACTCTTCACATTTTTATTTAGTCTGCAGTTTACTTTGTCTTAAACAGATTAATGATATTGAAGCCTAACAATTAGTTCAAAAACAATTAGTAACAAAATCAGCTAAATATCAATATTTTTCACTTTCAACTTTATTGTCTTATTCAATTTTGTATAGTGTGTTGTAATTAGTGAAGAGCATAAGCTCAAGCTAAAGCTCGAAGTTATACAGAAAAGCTCATACATCGGAAGCTAAGCTAAAGATCGAATATGAGAGCTTCTGAGTTTCATTTATTCAGTTTCTGGTCATTTAATAATAAAAGCGTAGCAAACTTTCAGAAAAATCAATCAGATCTACTTTCTGATTTAAATAATTTAATTATATTTTAATCATGATTAGTTTTAATCATATTATTGTATTGTATTCATTATACAAACAATTAAACTGAAAATTAATATTTTGAATTAAAGGTGATATTTTTACTCAAGCTCAAGCTCAGGCTTAAACTATGGCCATTAAGCTAAAACTAAAGCTCAAGCTAAGAGTCATAAGCTCAAAGCTCAAGCTAAAGCTCACAGTAAAAGTTAAGCTAAAGCTTTCAAAAAATAGCTTATGCTTTTCACTATTTGTAATATCTTAAATAATAGCGCACAAG
Organism: Nanhermannia nana; assembly: GCA_033996565.1. NCBI lineage: Eukaryota > Metazoa > Arthropoda > Arachnida > Sarcoptiformes > Nanhermanniidae > Nanhermannia > Nanhermannia nana. The sequence goes on from JAUJYT010001459.1 coordinate 3,454, forward strand.
TTTTGCCCTTCTGTCCGTGAATGCACGCGAATACTGGCCACTGTAGAACCGAACCAATTACATATTCAGGATCAGTATAATCTGAAACTCGGTCACTGGCCATTGATTTTCCCGAAAAGAGACCAGTGACCGAGTTAGCGAAGTAAAGGCTACGCCACTGATGTTTTTCAATGGGAAAATTGAGAGAAACATTTACATTTACTAAGTATGTACAATAATAGAATCATAAAGCCCCGATAGCAACGAGAAAACATATTTCGTAATTATATATTCATACATTTAATATTAGCACAAACAAAAACAGGTAACATTTCTTCAATTGAAACATTAATTTGAAGTATGTTTTCTCGTTGCTATGGGGACAAACTGATTCTATTATTATACATCTGTGTAGTCGAGTATTTTTCTAACCTTCAGTGAAATTATTTTTCCCCGTTCTTTTGATAGCTATATATATAAATCACAGCAGCAACTAGGGGTGGGCGGAGGGGGCTATGACTTCCTAGACATTCCCCTGAATTTAAGTGTAGGTCTGTAATAATTTTTAAAATGATCATTTTTTAATTTTTTCCTATGTATAGCCCCCCAAACCAAAAATTTCTGGTCACGAAAATGATTAAGTTACAATTCAAATTTTGAGAATGTAGAATGAATTTCATGAATACATATTTCTTTTTTTTGACATACATTATAAACACGTAGAAGTGCATTAAACTATGCAATGCTTACACTAAATTTGAAATTTTACAGTAAAACTATAAATTGCAAAATATTTACTAAATATTTAATCCAATTTGTTTTTATTTACAGCTCCAAAACGTTTAATGCACTGTTTCGTTATCGATTATTTTTCAAAGGAAGAATATAGTCCTGACCCAAATGACTCAACAATGGCTCTTCCATGTAAATGAGTGAGAGGCCCAGAGCTCTCATTTTTTATTATCTATATTTTAAATCTTTGATATAGAAGTTTTTAGGCATAAGATTGCATACAATTTCATTTGTTTATCAGTTAAAACAAATTAAGATAAATTGTTGTACAAGTGATTAATTTATTCAAAACTTTTTGCTTCAAAAAGAATTTAAAACAATACCCGTAATAGAATTGACCAAAACTTTAAGACTATTAAACAATTGACTTCAGACTTTCCCCGATATCTTCTATGAAGCAAAAGTGAATCATTTGATCACAAAAATATTGAATTATTACATTTTATAATTATTTTTTATATAAATATACTTTCAGATGCAGCAAAAAGAGCTGCGATATTCATATTCCTGAGCTCAGCTATTTTGCTATTGGGTCAGTTGTTGTGCTTCTTGGGTCACGTATGCAGTAGAAAGAGAGTCTTCACATTTGCTTCTGGTATTGCTTTTATACTTTCCGGTATGTGTAGTATTCAATTATTCTATATTTACAGAATTTGAAATAAGATTCTTAAACAATTGCAAACTTTTGATAAATTATTGAAATGAGTATAAACTAATATTTTGAATATTTGTAAAATGTTTTGCCTTTAGGTCTATTAATACTATCGGGAATGGTTATATACATTTCGACATTTAAAGCAGAAGTAGGGAACAAATTAAGACCTAAATCTTCATTTCAGGGCCCAATGTTTAAGTATCGCTACGGGTATTCATTTCTGTTCGCTGTCTGCGGTCTTATGCTTTGTGAACTCGCCGGTACTTTTGCAATATTTCTTTACATACGTCAGCACCAGTTTAAATATAAAATAGAAGTAGAAAGAGAACAGTTCATTGACTATATGCCGACACCAGTTTCTACATCAGATGCTCACTCAGTTGTGTTTTGCAAACGTCATGGAAGCAGAGGTAGAAGATATAGCAGAACTCGCGAGTTGTCAAGAGACGCATCTCCGTGTCCGCCAGCTATGAGAACCTCAAGACATGGCAGTTTGAATGTGCCAAATATGACACTTTCCGAATCAATGAGAGACTTGACTTATTTCAATTTCCCTCCCTTTTCGAGGGAAACCACTTGTAATACTGTTTCCACTTCTGTTGACATCAATAGGGAATTCTCTCGTGAGTTTTCCCCCAGAAAAGACATTGTCGTCAGGGATTATAGCAAAGAATATTCCAGAGAATTCATGCCAAGAAAAGAATTCTCCTTTGAAACTTTGAGAAGGACTACACCAGTATGAAAATTGTAAAGTTAACAATCGCTTTATATTTTAGGGTAATTTTTGCACATTATGGTTAACATCTCAACAAAAGAAGTTATTACACAACAAATATGTTTAGCAGTTTGTTTTATCGTCCATTTCAAGGAGTGCTCGTTATTAATGATATATATATTATACTTATAATCATATCATTGCAAAATTATATGCAATAATGGATTTTATCTTTCTTAAGGTAATAAAAACATATTATACTTTCAGAAGCACAGTAAGCGGGACCATAACGTTCCTTTGGATACCTTATACTAAATAACGATTTTCAACTAAAACAATCTCAAAACTAACTGCAATTTTTTCAAAATAGTAGCTTTGAGTGCTCTCAAACTCAAGCCTCAAATTATGATAAAAACCAAGTCTTTTAACATTCAGATTAATAATAATGTTAAGTAAATAATTGTTTGTTTAAGTCAATTATGCTGTACTTATTCAACAATAATTATTTACACAAAAACAAAGCAATACTTTTTAATGAGTTTGATATTAATAATAGCTTTAAGACAACTTGGAATAAGTGAACTTATGCTCAATATAAACATTAAATTCATTTAAAAACTTATAAATTGTTGATTGGCTGATATAAGCAAGAGTTTGAGCCATTTATTGGCATAGAATCAGACTTTTTACAGATGAAGTTTGAAATACCTTTAAATAAATTTACATTAAAGCGTTGTTTCATTAGATACCAGTTACATGAGTTCTGATAACTTTTCAATTATTGAAAATAATTTTTATCAATTTTCATCAATAACTTTGATTCTTCAGTCTATTTATTTCTAAATCTAATTGAGTTTAGTTTTAAGACCTGAGGCATATAAAAACAGTTGATTCGAGTTTTTAACTATACTCTAATTAGGGTTGTCATCGATGATCGTAAAGATCCATTAGGTTTACGCAAACAGGTAAAATCGATCTTTACGAACATTATCATAAAGCCCTGCCATAACCCCATTCGAACCACAAAAGAAATTGAAACCGACAAATCCTAATTAAAAGTTTACATCCATTTCATATTAAACTGTAATTTATTTAATTAATGTAATATTTGAATCATATCTGATCGATGTTTCTACTAAAAATTTATCGATGATGGTTTAATTCGAAAATTGTACGATGACAATCCTAACTCTTATCGATTCTTATATCCTAATGATGTATAGTCTCTGTATAGTCTAGCAATAAACAATCTATCTCTGCTATAAGAGTTTCATTTCTAAGTAATGAAACCGATTTATTTTATTTTTCTTGTGTTTTCAAATTTTTTCTTCTGAATAACAGTAATTGAAAGAATAGAACTGTATTTGAAGGGCTGATTCATTTATAGTATTGGGAAATGGAAATAAATAAAATAAATAGAAAACTATTTTCTAGATTTACTAGATTCTGATTAATGTCAAAGTATATATCTCTTGTTTATTTAAATATAAAAAAATATTATTCAATATAAGTTATAAGTTTAGGTTTAAAATCTTGTTTATAATCTATTTTGATGCAGAGAAGAAAGAACTGTATAAATGATTTAATATAATAAGATTTTAATCTAAATTCAAACCAATTAAAAAATATAAGTTATTGTTGAGTTCTTGTTTATAACAGCCATTCATTTATTATTCAAAATTCATGTCAGAAAGTTTTATATAAATATATACAGCATTTTCACAGTGTTTGAAAGTTTACATCAAAAGTTGATTTATAAATTATATTAATTACAAGAAAATTAATCAGTGACTGAATCATTGTTACATATATTAATTGTTAAATGAAAAGTAATACCCAATTGTATTATGTCTTTGAGCTTTGAAATGATAATACGTTTCAAATTAGAAAATTTTAAGACTATTTTCAGTAAATCACATGAAAGTTTTGCAAAACTTATTTGAATTTGATTTCATTTTTCTCGATTCAATAGCAGTGAATCCAATTTGTATTAAATTTGTATTGAGATATGAAATGTTCCAATACCTGTATTCTGCTGTATTCTATAGATTTATTCATCCGATTCTTTCCTTCTATAATTTCATGTGAACTCAGGCTTAAATTTATCTGATTTTGAATGTAATCTTTTTGTTAAAAATCAAAATTAACTCAAAATTTATAAAAAAAATTGTTGATTAAATTAGAATTAACTCTAATTACACTCTAATTAACTCTAACTTCGGTAATAATTACAGTTTTCTATACATTTAAAAGAAGTCTACTTTGTGGCAAAAGTAATGCTATTTCAGAAGTCAAACCTTATTTAATTAACAAGTGTTTTGACATAATTTTAAGCTAATTATCAAGTATTTCATCAGATGTTTCAATGAATTTGGAATTCATAATAAAGTTATTTTCAAAAATAGATTCGTTTAAATCTGATTCAAACAGTTTCGCTTCTAAACTTTGGAATATTAAGGTGGCTATAAATGTAAGCAGTGGTAAGTTTTAGACATACTAACAAACTTATATGTTACAGCTTTTTATACTACGAATGCATAATAAGATTCTATACGAAGTCTGAGATTAATATTTTATGTTAAGCTAAAAGGTCTGATAAGAATTGAAAATAAAATCTTTATTTCCGGATTCACAATATTTTTTACCTACAATGAGATTATCTTAAGATATATGCAATATATAAAAATAAACAATTAATTATATTTTAGACTATATAATGATTATAAGATAAGGAATGTGACCGGTATTTCGATTTATTTGTTTAATGTATTCTAATTTTGTAAATAGGTTTAGGTTTAGGTTAGGTTTAGGTATCAATAATTAGGGCCAAAGCATAATCAAAATAAAGGTGAATCAGCGCGAGACTCAACAATACTGTACAACATTGGGCCGTATGGGCCGTATAGCTAAGAACCGTTAACAGCAAAATATTTGCAATTATTTGAAATGTGGTTCGCAATCATTTATTTATGTTCTTTAATCGGTTATATCCTAATCTTCATTGTAATACCTATTATACTACTGAGTCAGCGGATTATTTTTGGTATCAATAGATTGGACTCTATTTTATTGATTAGAAAGAAATTATAATTTTTTAGTTATTTTCAGGGGAAAGACCTACGGAAGTGTCTGACAGTGAAACGTGTGATACGAGTAGCACTTCATATGCTTCACACATATCTGATTCCATAAAATGATTGCCTCTATTAATAATAAATTAATTAAATTAAAGTCTATTAATGGTAATAATATAAAAAACAGATAACATTATAATAATATGACGAAGATATGAAACAATTGCTTAATCAAAACAAGTCTATTATAACCAAAAGTTTGTTCAATAAAGGCTTCTCTCAGAAGAGCATAACTCAAACGCATCCAAAACTTTTATATTATTAGCAAAAGTTTTGAGCTCAAGACATATCAACTTAAAAACCAATGAGAACTCAATGAATTGTCTTAAACAACAATCAAATTAAAGATGAATCAAATTTTTGCATTTGTTCTCTTAATCATTAAATAAGAACTAACTTTTTATTAATTATTTGACAATAGTTTTCAATACTAATATATTTTGTACTCAAATGTGAGCAAAATTATCAGTTTTTATAAAGCATTTATGTTAATCATTGATAATAAAGTGTGAACTATAAGTCTAATCAATAGCAAGATTACCTCAATTGGTACTTATCTTAAATATATTATATGTACTATAGATTTGGTTCAATTCAATGCTTTGCATTACAATCCATTTAAATGCTTTTTAAATGCAGATCAAAGTCAGTCTTTTAAAGTTAAAGCCTTTTAAACTGTTGTGAAGTAATGCCATCTTTTATGAAAATAATGGCATTGAAAAAGTCGCACCCATTTGTCATCGTTTGTCAATTACGTAACTCTCAAACCATTATTTGAGAGCCCCTTATATTAACGCCTTTATTAAAACACTTTATATAATGAATATCTGTATAATTAAATCTCTTATTATAAACAATTATCGACACATTGTTTGGTTCGCTATACTATTGAACTAATGTTATAAAAACGCTTACAATAAAAACTTATACTGTAATGAATTCGTTATAAATATAATAATTATAATAAATTGCATTTGACTTTCATTATAAGGAGAGAACTGTTAACCACTAAAACCCTATACAGTATTGAACGCGTGTTAGTCATCGCCCAAACCCCACCCCCTCTACAGCACAACGTATTTAATGAGTAAGTGTTTGCCATTTCATTGAACAACAAATCAAAAGAAGTGTAACTTTGATCTGATCTTAGAGTCAATTATAGTAAAGAAATTCCATTTATGTCTTATGTCTTACACTTGTGTTAGAAATACATAAATTGTTCTCATGTTTTAACAATTATTTTTAATTAATTAGAGTTTTGTTTTTAATTATATTAAACATTTAATAGAATGCAAGCCATTAAATGTGTTGTTGTCGGCGACGGGTATGTCATGTCTTCTATCTCTTCATCTGTTTATCACATTAACTCTTTATCATTAATATTATTATTTATTTCTATATTTACTTCAATTTATTTATTCATTAAAAATATTTATTTATCATATTTTTGAAGCCATTAATGGTTTAAACTGTTTATTGAATTAATATTTGATAAAACACTTTCTCTTCATTTCATTAAAATTGTCAATAAATTTATGTTTAATTAATTTAATTAAAATATTTTGATTACTGTTTGAATGGATTTGTAATTAATTAAAAGTGAATTATAGGAAAAAATGAAAATATAGTAAAATATTTGGTTTTATGACGAATAGCGATACGGTTAATGATTTGACGTTTACTTAATGATTGACTCATTTATGAATGAATGAAACATTTATTTTATTTTTATAATTTTGTTAATTACGAGTCAATTAACAGAAGAAAATGTTTCAAATTAGATGACATTGAGTGAGAAATTGGTGTAAAATGAGGCAAAACTCCCACTCTTTAAAGGTATTGAAGTTTTTATACCCATATATATCGGTGTATATTCAGGCATAAGCGTGTACAGCATTTCAATGTAAATACGGGTATAACAGCATTCATGTTAGCATTGAATGAGTACCACTTGTTCTGCACTTTGAAGGTCTCTGCAATTGATTTATGTTTACATTACATTTACATTACATCACAATTTCTATTTATAACACTTTACACTAATTTGAATCCCACTTCTAATGTCCTCTTTTCATAAGTTTGCGAAATCTTAGGTTTTCTCTATTTTTATAAACAATGAATTGAGGCCTAAAACTAATTGTTTGTTATGTTTGTCACGATATAGAGCTGTCGGTAAAACATGTCTTTTGATAAGTTATACGACAAACGCATTCCCGGGAGAATACATCCCAACCGTGTAAGACTTGACACTTATTATGTTTTTACTAATCGTGTCAATCAATGATTAATATTAATTGATTTGCATTAATGTGCCATAGATTTGATAACTATTCAGCTAATGTTATGGTCGATGGAAAGCCCATAAATCTTGGTCTATGGGATACCGCCGGTCAAGAAGATTACGATAGATTAAGGCCGCTCTCATATCCACAAACTGTAATTTATATCACTTTTAAAAGTTATTACTAGAGACGAGACTTTCGGGAGTCAAAAAGTGACTTTTGAGGGATTCAAAATAGTATATTCGGCAAATTTCGGGAGCTAAGTTAAAAAGTCTTCCTCAATCTTAAATGTGTTTCATAAGTTCAATAACATTTTTCTTCTACAAGAGAAACAGAGCCGCAATCCATTTTTTAAGCAAAAATCTAAACAATTATCATAAGATGTGAAATGAAGTGATTCAGCCTTTTTGTTTAAGCAACTGTTCATCTTATCCAACGCATAACTATTTAACTCTTTTTTGGCTGAATCACTCAAATTCCTTTTATAAAGAGTTAATTCTAAGAAAC
>JAUJYT010001460.1:0-11515 GCA_033996565.1 Nanhermannia nana
TGTCACGACCCGTTCAAGCAATACCTCTGGTTTAGAAGTCATAATTCACACAAAAATAATTGTAAACAAATACAAATAATATCGATTATAGCCTAATATGTGACCTTCAAAATGACATATCATTTAATAAAAAATATTTATTCTGAATTACAGTTTTCATGCTATAAAGTTTCTGCAAATTTTAGGTACCACCTCTTACTATCCATGTGGTCAAAATTCACCAAAAATTTATTTATTTTTGTACTGAGAAATGAGAATTTTGTGTAGGGCTAGAGAGAAACGGAGGAAAAGTTTCGTTTTTTAATCATATTGTGATTCTAAGCAATTGCAAAATACAAGTGAGCCCTTCTTGAGGGTAATCAGCAATATTCATCATTGGAAGTAAAACCTCTAAAATAGATAGCAATTCTTTTAAATGTTTTTTTACTCTTCCATCAGTTTATTTTCGCATTGGCTACACAGTCAGTAATAGCATTTTTCGTTTATTTTACTTAATAATAAATATTAATAATTCCAAAGAAATGTGAAAAACAGTGAAAAACATAATTTTATTGACTTAACTCTAGGGTGACCAGGTATACAGGAATGAGCTTAAAATACAGGCTACAGGAAAGCATTTGACTTAATTTTATGACAAAATCACAATAACTTCAAAAATATCTAAGAATTGCTATTAAAATAAGTGATCAAACTGTAACAAAGATGTGACTCTAATTGTATTAAATATAATTTTTCGTTCAGTTATAATGTATTCCACTCTTGTTTTAAATAAGGATCTGTTGATAAAAGCTGCGATATGAAGCTCTAAGTATATTGAACGTAAAATAACTCTTTGTTCTGTTCAATAAAATTCTTTGATTAATATTTGAATTTGAGATATTTTACAAAAATACGGTAAAATTTAAAGGAATTTCGCAGGAAATATATAGGAATATACAGGAAAAATTCAATAGTATTATTATAAACTAAAGGAATGTTATGATTAGACCTGTCACCCCCTACTTAACTCTTATATAAACTATCAATAGATTGCAAATTACAGAAAAAATATGTAAAATATCAAAGAAATTATTATCAAATAATAAGTTTATTTAAAGAAACCCCAGGAGGCAACGGGTCCTACAAGAGGCCAATCTTTGAATTCGTCTGACTTCATATAAGCTGCAATTGCAGGAAGACTTTCAAACCGTTCAATAAATTGCTGCAAGTTTTGCCATTTGTCCAAACAGTTAGGACTGAATATTCTCAACCAATCGAGCAGTTCGTATGCAATAAAGTCAACGTAAGTTATTTTGTTGACCAGCCATTCATTTTTGCCCAAAAACTTGGACAAAAGATCCATATGTTCGGGAAGTGTTTCATTCAAGTACTTTTTCTTATTTTGTTCAAATTCTGCTTTATTCAAAAGAACACCAAAAATAAAAGAGAATGCAATATCTCGTAGTTGTTGTTCAACCAAATCTTGCCTCATCAGAGATTTCTCATCACTTGCAGTTAAGCCGTGTTTTCGGGCCAGATATCTCATAATTGCCAAACTTTGGGTAATCTATTAATAAAAATATCAAATAATTATAAAACGAAAAATGTTTTATATTAAAAGGAATGAAATCCTACTTTGACGTCTCCATCTATATAATAGGGCACATTTGGAAAATCTAAGCCAAGATTGTATTTGTCTTGATACCAGTACTTGCGAATGCTGTCCATTTCTTGCATTGTAGACCCCTCTCCGAACTCATAACGTTTATCATTGAATTTAACGCCAACGTATTTCAGTAAATAACGTATTGGTTCCGCTAAACCTCTCAAATCAAAATATCCTAAAGTTGCAACTTTTGACATTTTTGATAAAAACTATTTTCTCTTCCTAGTTTAGTTTAAGTTAAAGACTGAAGACTAATACAACCGTAACATTAAATGGTTTCTAACGTCTCTATGCCTAAAAGATTTCAAGGACACCATAAATCTATTGTATTATGTGTTATTAAAATTGTCTATAGTTTAACAGCCAATAGTAGTTATTAAATAAAAATGCAGAGGCTTCGAATTGAAGGTTCAATAAGTGCTTAGTAACTCGGGGATTTACTTTAAACTAATTCACTTAAACTTAAACTTTTACTTTAAACTAATTCTGAGCTCAACTTTAAACTTAATTCCATATTCTTTTCAAAATAAAAATACTTTAAATGCTTATATTTCAGAAAAGTAAACCTTATTCTGAACTAACAATAAAAATATTTGAAAGTGTGTTAAAAATTGTAATTTTATTAAATTTTTGTTCTAAACACTAATTGTATTCAATAAAACACACTGTACTCTAAAAAGATTTATGTAAAATATTTAATTTTGGGACTAAAATTTTTTGAACTTAAACTAGGAATAAGACTAAGACTTTAGTTTAGTTCTTTAGTCTTATCTGAAACGCTATGAGTGACACATAAACCAAAGTTTAACTATTGTAGAAGTTTTGTATTCAAAATTCTATTATTAATAATAACTTAATTTATGCCTTAATTGAATATTTTATATCTTATAACTAGTGATGTTTCGCTTTTCGAAATCGAAATTGAATTGAAAAGAATGAATTAAATACTATAGAAATTTTAGGATATTATTTGAGGAATATTTTAAAAATATGCTAAATATTGTGTTTAAATAATTACAATAAACTTATTTTAATTAGAAATGTTTCTTAAATCCTGTATTAATACAGTAGAAATAGATTTAGGTCTCGAAAAGATATCTCAAAATCGAAATGAAAATTGAAATGAAAAGCCATCAAATAATTTGGCTTTCAAAAGCAAAATACAATCGAAATGAAAAATTTCTACCAAAATTCAAATCGAAATACAATTGAAATAAAAAAAATTGTAAAAACCGAAATTCAAATCGAAATGAAAAACCTGAAAGCGATACATGACTACTCATAACACTTACAGTATCTCAAACGTTGTGTTAACCTTATTAAAGATATTAAATTATTAGTCCATAGTTTAATATCTACAGTTATTGCGTCGATTGCGTGTACTGTAGACTGTAGACCGTCTACATGTATATGTCCTGTATGTCTACATTACAACTTCATCAAAAAAATACTTTAAGAACAAACTTTTTCTAAAGATTTTTACCACGATTTCAATTTTAATCTAAAAAATGCTGATTTAAAACTTAAACTTTAGATCTGATAAACTTATAATTCGTTCCAATGCAATACCATTTTATTTTATAAGTATTTAAAGTTTTACAAACGATTAGAATTACAAATGTGTTACGCAGTGGAGTAGACATTGATATCACTCTATTTCCACTTATTTTTGTAGACTTTCTATAAATCATATTTCAAGATATTTTATTTCTTTGTGTAATTTTATAACTTTTAATGTCAATTATGTTTAAGTTTTAATTATATAAACTTAAATTCAATTTTGCTAAAAGTCTATCCCAAGATACCAATGAATTAACATCAGTTTAGACACAATGGTCTCTTAATTTGATTGTATACTAACTTAGTACACGAGTTAATAGATAATTAAGTTAACCCTTAAATGTTAACTTATTTTAAGTATTTATATTAATACTTATTCATTAAACAATTAAAAATGGAAAGAATCACTTAAAATAACCCCATTTACAAATAGGTCCAAAAACGGGCCAACTGTTGAATTCGCCAGAAGTGATGTAAGTCTTAATTGGCGGCAAACTTTCAAATCTTTCAATATATTGCGTAAGATTTTCCCATTTTTGAACACTTTCTGGACTAAAGAGTCTGAACCAATCAATTAATTCATATGCAAGAAAATCAACATAAGTGAGAGACCCGATGAACCACTCATTGTTTCCGAGAAATTTTGACAACAATTCCAAATGAGTTTCTAAAGTATTTTTTATAAATATCTGTTTGACTGTTTCATAATTTGGATCTTTAAGTAGTACCCAAACAAAGCTCACTAAAAGGTCTTGTAATTGCTGTTCAATCATATCTTGTTGAGCGAGAGATTTTGTGTCGATGGCTACTAAACCATGTTTGCGACCCAAATATCTAAGAATAGCCAGACTTTGAGTTATCTGTAAAATATTCATAGATCACAAGTTTTTACTATAATTAATGTTTGGAAATGACTGTATTATTATTTTGTTATTTGATTGTATTGGAAAATGAAACTTTAGAGAGTTAAAAGGTCAAAGTGAAAGCGGTTAAAACCTGGTCAAAACTAAAGTCAAAGTTTTCCAGACGGCTCAGTCAAAAGCCAAATATACATCATTAATATTTATTATTAATTTATGCAAAGCTCGCAAAAAATCGAAGTATTTTATAGCAATTCGCAATTCGTGATTGCTATGTAGTTTCACAATTTATAAGATTTTATGGCTTTTCAATAACCATTAATTATCAAATAATTAGGCCTTCAATTATTTGAAAGCACTTCAAATAATTTTTAAAAATTGAGGTAATTTGAAGTTTATTCATTAAACTTCATTAAATCACTGGAAAGCCCTTAAATCACATAAATAACGAATCAAGTTTTTGTAGGAATTTTTAAGTTTCCCTAATTAAATTCATTTAAGGTTTCAGTGATTCAAACATTTCGCTCTATATTCTCAGCTCTAAAATTTCGTTTTAATATTATTAGAGCTAACTTTGAGGAAAAATATTAATAAGTTGAATTAACTTTCAATTAATTGAAAGGTATAAAACGTTAATAAAAAAATATTTAAATACAGTACCCCGTTGTAGTTAATCGCTTGGGACCGGAGACTTGCACAGTATTCACTTTAAAGTGTTTCACTCTAAAGGGTTATTTTTAACATTATTTGTATGGAGTGTTCACAAAATTGAACCAAAATTTTCATTCACTATAAAGTGGCACTACTTTGCTTCAATTTGGGTTGCCAGAATTAGAGTAATTCTACAGGGACATCTTGCTCTATTTCGGGTTTACCTTGCTCACTTTAAAGCAAAAATTATTTTTAGAAAAATTATGAAAAATCATATGAAGTTTTAATTAATAAAATAAATAATAACAAAATCTTTTTTCGATCCATTATTTTCTTTTCAATTCAAATTTGAATCAAATATTGATTCAATGAATTTAAAAATTTTTAAAAATATACTAAATTCAGAGTTTCGAAGCAACAGAGACACTCGTAATTGTATTTATTATTGGATTAAAGGTTTATTTATTATGATTAAAAACTGAAAAAGAGAAAAAATTTAAGAAAAGTTCTTAAATCAATATATAATTGAATGAGTATGCCATCAGTTTACAAAAATGACTTACTCAGCTTTGTCTAAAATTGTTTGGGTATTTAATGAGATTCTTAGAAATACGTTAACTTTAATTGAATGAAATATTAAAACATATAGAAATCAATATTTAGTTTAAAATAATTGTTGAAAATGCTTTTTCCGTTTATCGGCTAATGCATTAGATTTAGTGAAAGATAAACATTTGATGGCTTCAAATGCAACATAATTTATATTGCATAACATTTCTTAATGCACTTCTAGACTAAAAATTAGTGCATATCATCATTAGTTTGAACACTGAACAGACTTGACATTTATTTAAAACTAATAATTTTTTATGATTGAGTTTAAGGTTAGCTCAAAAATAAACTAATATAAAGAGTCATTCTTATGCGTAATGCAATGCATTTATTGGTATTTGTATTTAATTAAAATAGTAAACTCATAAAACTGATAAAAACAATAATACCCTTAATTAGGCAGTCAAATAGATGCAGAATAGACGAGCAGAGTATTCATAATATTTATGTTAATATTTGATACTTTAACCTACTTTTAGATCTCCATCGATATAAAACGGCAAATTAGGAAAATCTAATCCCAGATTAAACTTTTCTGGAATCCAATATTTGCGAATATTCTCAATATCTTGAAGACCTGTTCCCTCACCGAATGGATAGCGTTTATCAATGAATTTGACGCCAACGTATTTAAGTAAATAACGAATCGGTTGCGCCAAAGATCTTATATCCCAATAACCTAAAGTTGGTTCAGTCATAATCACCACAATAAACTGATTTAATTCTCAAAAAGGATTAATTTAGAGAAAAGTAAAGTACACCTATAGACTAGTGTTTAATAATGTAATGCGATGTTATGTTATGTAAAGCTCAATGGCTTGCAAATTGCGCTTTCAGGTTGACTGGTGGGCGACTCAAAAATGCTTGAATCCACTCTTATTATTTGGTAAAAGGATTAATCAATAAATCATTAATTCTATAGCTGAAAGTGCAATAAGTCATATGTTTTATTGGAGCCAAACTTCAAAGCTTTTCAAAGCAATTTTGATTCAGACAATAAAACTTTAGTTATAAAGAGGGCCACAGATTAACTTCAAGAATAATTATCATGTTTGAGATTTGATTGCATTTATCAATTGTTTCTATTTTAGTCATACTTTACTCGTTAGTAACAGAAGTTGTTTGAAAAACCTATAGAAAGCAATGCACTAATGATATATGAAGGAATGCAAAATCATTTAAAAAAGTGAACATAAATACAGCTGAAGGCCTATAGAAACAACATTTGTCCTTATATTTGAGTCTATAAATATATTAATCTCGCAGTAACTCAAAATCGTAATAAATCTTGTTATAAGTACATCTATGTGTTAACTCAAGGTTTAAAGAATTTTGACTTCATATTAATCAATAATTAAAATTTTTATCGAAATCAGTCACTACTTTTTTCTATTCACGTAAACTTTCTAAAAATGTTAAACGACTAGTGATTACAAAATAGAAAAGAATCTTAATTATTGTCTGAAATCATGTTCAAAATGAAGAACCAATTTTTAAGGTTTTAATGCAGAAAAAATGAGATTATAATTGAAAAGAAAATATACCAATAATTGAAATATAATTTGATAGAATAATTATTTACTTTAATCGAATGATAACTTTCAAAATACATTAATATATACAAAATAAACTCAAATTACTTTTATATAAAGCAAAGATTTGAATTAAAAAGATTTTTATTCGTTTATAATAAGCAATAAGTATACGAATTGTCATTAAAAACAGAACAAAAACTTATGTAAAATTTGATTCGATATCTAATATATTTTGTATAATTGTTAATAATTGAATTCGAATGTTGAAAAAGTTAAAACAAATAATAAACAGACAAAATCTTAATCACATAAGAATTATCATTCATTATTGCAATTAATTAAACTCTAATAATAATAAATTTAAATAAAAACCTAAACAATGTATTTCTTGGTTTATTCTTTGGCTGTTATTTAAAATAATAGTATCAGTTGATTATCAATAAATTGATTAAACTAACAAAGAATAAGAGCAAAACGCGTCCAAATTGTTTGTATAATAAGCTCGTGTATGGTTTCAAATAAGAATTGGATTACTTTTTAGGCACTTTCGGGACATTACTTCTGTCTCCACGACACGAAAAGCAAAACCATTTGCCTTTTGGCTTATGAACTAAATCAACACATGGAAAGTGAAACCATTCGATTTGACACAACTCGTTATCACAGCAGATCATTTCGCCATAACTTACTTGAGAGCACACGCAATATGTGGGCTCATTCGGATCTATTGGTTCCCCAATAAACAAATCATCGATACTGTTATCCAATTGTGTTTTACTCTTCTTATTATGTGAAGACTTATTATTATTAATACTCGAACTACTATTTAAACTATTTGAAGATCTTTTTGATTCTTTTTTAACATTCAGTTGTGAGGTATTCGTCGACTTTAACGATGAAAACACGTGCTTCTCGTCGTTGAGTTCATTACTAGGTATCGTTTCTGGTGACGAACTCGAGCAACTCATCGATGAACTAGTGGTCGATGACGATGATGAAGATATGGATGAATTTTTCTTCTTTTTATTGAGCTTATGCTTATTATTAATCTTTTTCTTACTATAACTCTTGTAGAGCTCAACATCAATGCTGTTATTATGTTTGGCACCAGAATTGGCAACAATTATGCTTTTATTAGAATTGGGGACTGATTTGCGATTAGTATTATTGGCATTTCGTTTAAGAGCTAACGAAACAGATTTATTGTTTTTTATCTTAATCGGCAGTTTTGCTCGTCTTCGAGCCATATCTCTGTAGAAGTTAGACATTGAAAGTTGAAAATTATGAGATTTGGCTGAAGAGTATTTACTGGTTTTGCACTTTATTGTCTTCGGTTTTGTCAGTTTAGCCATAAATTCATAATTTGCTTCAATTTCTCGCATTTCTCCCGGTTTTAGAGCACATGCTCTGCGAGGAAGTAATCGTTTGTCGCTATTTCTGTTGTTTTCGCCATTTGTTGTCTGCTTTTCGTCTTCTATTGAGTTAGAGTTCATTGAATTGATGGACTGTTGTGAACAACAATTAGAATTTGTTTTACTTGAATTCACACTTAATTTAGAATTAATTTTATTACTATTATTGGCATTAATAGTATTATTATTGTTGTTATTATTGATTAAGTCATTAAAATGGAGTACTTTTTCATAATCAAAATCCAATTCTTTGCTTTTGCTTTCAATCAAATCGACAATAATTTGTGCGTATTTTAGCTTTTCGTCAGACAGTTCTTGCATTTGAATCAATTGGGATTCAATTCTTTTCGCTAAACGTCTCTTATTGTCTGTTAAATGTTGAGACGAGTTGTTATTCGTGTGATTATTACTATTATTGAAAACAAAATGATTCGTTTCAATCAATTGATTGTAATTTTCAATATTAATATCCATTTTATTAATTAGTTTGAGATAATTGTTGTGCAAAACATGTAATTGTGTTAAATGTCTTGATATCTCATTCGGCAAGTTGTCGACCAAATCAAGAAATGTGTTCATATACTGAGCCATTGCCTGCGCTTCTGTTGCGCTCAAAGACGAAGACATTGATGAAGACATCGCTCAAGACATCGATTCCAAGCATTTATCAAAACAAACAAATACTTAATTATAAACTTTTAATAATTTGGTTTTGTATTTATTCATAAATGAATACAAAAATCATTTAAATAATTAATAACAATTGAATTTAAATAATAGCAAATAGTTTCCTAATTATCACAAATGTTTATACTTTTAAATATCGGCAAAATTATAAATAATAATGTTTGAGATCAGTTTACAAAATGAATAACAGTCTGAATGCGTACCAAATACTGATTCACTCGTTCCTGGAATTATCGCACTATTTATCGTACTATTTATCGACACTGTTTTCAAACTGTAGAAAAAGGCCTCAAATTAGTGCTAAAATAGGGCCAAAACTTGTTGTAATAAATGTTGTTTTTTATAAAAAAGCAAAATAAAACTTTTAAAACAGATAATCAAAGAAATTATTGTTTATAATAAGAATGATATGTAATGATTACAAACAAATAATGAATTAAATACTTTTGTAGATTAAGATAATAATAATATTAGTCTTAAAATAAGTTTTAATTTTAACACTATTTTAGTGTATGAGTGGATCTGATAAAAGATTTTATGAATTAGTCCTTGAATTGCATTAAACAGATTACGGGCTCTCGTATTGGTTGAGAGGCTTATCATTATCTGTAAAACAATGACTTTTTAATCTAAGAAATAAATTTATTTTTCCCTAAGAATGCAGTTTAGCCCTAAATTAGAGCCGATTTGAAACCAAAACACAAGAGAAAACCCCTTTTGAGATAAACCGAGTTTAAAGTTATTGATGTTTTAGTTTACACGTGGCTTAAGTCGGATTCAATTTAATTACAAAATGAATTACAATATATTTTGTTTGTTAGTAGTGTTTTCATCATTTGTAGCTTTAATTTCATGTGAATGTAAAGTGACTTCGCAGACATACACCACAAACGATGGTATAGTGATTGCAGAAGTGGCGCATATCATAACATTCAGCGCTCAGTGCGATCACAGACAAGAAGGTATTGATTGGTTTACTTATAATATTTTGCTTTAATTTAGATTTATATAAAACCATATGTTATTCAGTTTTTGAGCAGTAATTAAAATGTATTTTGATTTTGAAGGTTTAACACTTTTCGCTGACTTTAAGGGCAAAACATTGCCTGCGATTCGTTCACTCGATGGACTCACTTATCAAGTAATGAATGATTTAGTCATCCAATTATAGTTAACTTAAGCTTTCAATTCATTGCAGATTTCATGGACTGTAGAGCTGAGTAAGTCTTCGTCGGGCAGTCATTCGATTCCAATCTATGACGAGGAAGGGTTCGCACAATTACGTAAAGCACAAAGAGCTGGTGACACAACTACTGTGACGCCTCTCTTTTCGTTAGAGTTATACCATTCGAGTCCATACAAAGGGCCGTGGATTCAGACCGAACTGGTGGCCACTGTGGCCGCTGTACTCCTCTGGTGGATCGCATACAGCGCTAAAAATAAATTAACGGCTTAACTGATATTTTTAGAAATTTGTTTTAGAGATTAAAAAGTAATAAATTTTTTAATTTAGTAAATAGTTCTTTATTTTTATTTAAATAATTAATCCGAAAATATCGTTTCGTTTGATCCGACCTTTAAGTGCTTGATTTGAAAAAAATGATGCAATTTTTTTGAATTAACTCAAATTATTTTTAAGATTTAGTTAACCCGTAATACACTTTGTTTGGATGAAGAATAGCGGTTATCATAATTTTAAACATTTTAGAGTTTAAAGAGCGAGTCCTAATAGAAATGATGATGTGATACAAGTGACACTTCCCTTGTCAAACAGGACAGTTGAAAACAGTCTTATTTTAATGGTTATCGTTAACTATTTTGTTATTATTTATACGCAAACCTCAAATACTAAACCTTAAAGAAAGTTTTGAATGTTATCACAAGAGTTAGTAATTAGCGGAAATTCAAATCATTATACGGGTCGGAATTAGGAGCTAAATAAATAAATAGCAAGAAATTGTAAACTATCGCGAGTTTTACTTTTTTTTATTCAAAACTTATTGATAAGTTAGGGAATAGATTTGCACCATTGCATTGCACCATATTTTAATAAATACAATACAAATGTGTCAAATCAGAAAAAGTCAAAACCAATAAAATCAAAATATAAGTTACCTTTACTTCATATTTGCTTTTAGACCTCAATATGTTAAGTGAAGCTCTTATATCGAGTCCCGAAAAAGGGAGTTCTCGATAATTGTTTGCACTGTTATTACTGCACAGTATAATTACGATTGCCAGGTTTGCTCAGTTCAAGTACGGGAGCTATAAAAAAAATCAAAGCTGGGACCAAAGTATATTTTAATGAATTTTCAGAATTGCCTAGAAAACCAAAAGGGGGACCGAGCTGTGTGTTTTCAAAATTTTAACTGAATCCGGGACAGCTGACAGCCGTAAGTATAATATGAGTTTGATTTTGAAAATTAGTTTCATTTTGTGGCAGAGCTCTACCATATTAAGCTATGTTCGAGACCCCTCCTTCCTTGGGTTGAAGGACAGTTGAAGGAGGTCTCGAACGGCTAAGGACGCGATTTCCTTCCTTCAAATTTGATA
>JAUJYT010001461.1:0-11514 GCA_033996565.1 Nanhermannia nana
ACGTGTCCACTCCACGTGTCCACTCCACGTGTCCACTCCACGTGTCCACTCCACGTGTCCACTCCACGTGTCCACTCGTCCATAACCCAAACTCTCTTAACCACACGTCAAGTGAAGTCAGTGAAGGAAGCGATTGATCTGACAGACTTTCTATCAGAGCTTCAATACTTATATATACAGCTCCTAGTTATTGACCATAAATTACGTTTGCCCCCCACAATAGCAATACCGTTTCATATATTGTATATAAATATTTTATGTGCTTTTAAAATAATTAAGTAAATGCTATATTATATTTGTAGTAAATTCTATTAAGTTTTTAGTAGAAATCTTTATTCTGTTAACATGAGCTCAAGTTTAAAAAGTTTGAATTGTGTTAGAGCACGTCTACTTGTATAAGAAGATTAATATTATAATCGAATAAATTACTTAAAATATAGTTAAAGTGATATATAAATTAATTGAACAAAAATACTAATAAAGTTTGAAAATTTGTTAAACACAAACTCAAAAATTAAGCCATTATTAGTTCTCTTAAGTATTTGAAACTAATCTAATTCTATTGAGAACAGTAATGGTTTGTTTAATACTAATTTCACAGTAAATAATGATTAAATACAGTTAGTAATGAATTCAGATTACATTCCACGAGAGATTTTAAGTGCTTCGATATCCTAAAGAGAAATACATGTCTTGATTAATAGGTTTAGTGTTCGAAGTGTTCGAAGGAGTACCTGAACGATGAACTTTTTAAGTTGATTATAGGCGTCGTCAATATTGTCGTTTACAATCGTCAAATCAAAAATACCGTCAGTTTGGCTGAACTGCATCTCATCGATAGCGGTTTGCAAACGCTTTTTTATCGCATCTTCGCTTTCAGTGCCACGACTTCTGAGTCTTTCCTCCTAATAAATAATTATATATTAAGTTATATATATATATAAGTTCAGACATAAGTTATATTCTTTACCAAAATTTCCATATTCGGAGGTTTAACGAATACGAATCTCGGACACAGATCTGTTTTTTTAAGACTCTTAACTCCTTCTATTTCAACGTCTAAAATACATATTTTTCCAGATTTCTGCACATCTTTCACAGCTTTCTTACTACAAATATTTTGAAATAATGGTACTCCGGAAACAAACCAATAAATTTGGTTTTAAATACCTCGTTCCGTAATAATTATTTGAAAATTTTGTATATTCAATAAACTCTCCCAATTCTATGCTTTCTTCAAATGTTTTGTGATCCACAAAATAATACTCTATTTCAGAATATTATATCAATTAGACCTACATTTGTATGCATTGAAAACATTAATATAAGACAACCTTTGCCATTGACTTCTCCATTACGCGGTTGTCTTGTAGTGTCTAAAAAAGAAAAATACACTCAAATATTTGTATTATTGTATAAATCATTGAAAAAACAATAAAATACTATTTTGACTAATGTTTAAATAAAGTAATTTAAATAAAATAATATTTCGCTAAAAAATTATTGTCTTAACATTTTCTTCTTCAGCTCTTTATGACTGTTAAGTTTCTCCCGAAAGGAAAAATGTTTTATTGAAATGGAATATAAAAATTTAGTCACTATTGACTTGTAAATGAAAATAAGACTTACGAGAAATACTGAATCCAAAACAGTCTTGGAATTCATCCATCAGTCGCTTTAATAAAGTACTTTTGCCACTTCCTGAAGGGCCGGTTAGAACCAAAGGACTCGGACCCACAGGAAATTGAGATACAGTCCACCGAACATTAAGACCTGAATTAATTTGAAAACATTGTTTTGCAAATAAAGTCGGAAGCAAAGGGTGGTGTTGTGTTTCGAGGTAACGAAAAGAATTCTTTCTTCTCGGAGTTCCCACTATTGCTAACATTTCTCAAGTTTCATATAATTGACAAAATAAGTTTTTAAGATAAAGTTAATGTTATTTATACTCTCTTTGAAGATGATATGAGAGTGAGTTTGTTCTGCAAAGTCCTATATATTTAAAAGCTTCGGTCGAAAGTTCAAATTTGATCGGCTGACAAAAACTTAATTTAAAAGCCTTATTTCAAAGAATATCTCTGTCGTCAATCTTTATATTAATTGCATTTTAATGGCATGCGATAAATACCACAATATGACTAGTGTTGTACTTAATAGTTTCACTTTCTCTTTCCTTTCTAAGTGTTCTTTAAGTCAATCAAATGATCAAATTCTTGCAACAAATGTATTACTTGTTACTCATATCATAAACTGAACACTACTATAAAGATAATGCACTTTAATTAATACTTCTGTCAGTAATTACGAAACACTAGTATTAGTAAATTCTTGTGCAATAAAATTCGATAAACTTCATTAAATTGACTGAAAGAAAATAATTTTATTAAAGTTTTTCCATTTATAGTTATTTTTATTTTGACTGTAGTATTAACCGGTGTTAACAGAAATAGATTTTCAACGCATTAAGCAATAGATAAGCTTTTATGACAGCGAATGTATAAATAACTGAATGTGTTCGATAACACTTTATATTAAATATGTTAACATTTTCTAACACTTGAAAACAGATATTTTCTTAAAAAAAAGACATAAATAACAAGTAATATATATTTCAGATATAAATGAAACAAAGACTAAACAAATAAAGGTTTGATTAAAGAAGAAGAAGAATATTTATCGTTTTATTGCAATTCTTTCCTGAAACTCACAACAAATAAAAGCCTATAAAAAATATAAAAACAAGTAAAACGAATTCATTAATAAACTTTCATTAATGAAGCGGTGCATACAAATTGATTCATTTTTTCAAATTATACTTAACCGGTAATAATAGTTATTTTAATGATAAAAAGCATTCTTAAATTTATTAGAGTTAGTCCTCATTTAATATAAAATGAATCAAATCATGAAATAAACTACAAATGAGATATCTTTCAATTGAGAATTGAGTGAATAATTCTTATTTTCGTAATAATTTATGTAATTCTTAGGAACATATCTAATATACGACTCAACTAAAGCACTGTATTTGTAATAAATATTTTTTGAGAGTCCTAATTATAACACATGTGAGCGTTCAATTTGTTGAGTATTAAATAAGTACAGGTATTATTAAATATAATTTATATCTTTTATATTTTTCACACCTGTATTAAACTTGCAATTGAAATGATTTTCGTAAAATAGTAACTTTTATCAAATAATTTTAATCGCATAACACATAGTGTTGGCAAAAAGGCTAAAATTATAGATCTGTGAGAGTTCTTTAGCCTTTTAGCCCTAACTTTAATAAATGAAAATAAGGAATTGATTTATTTATAGAATTTTTTAATATAGGTCCTAATTCTTATGAACATATTAATGCTTGCAGTTAGTGCTCTACATCTTATTTTAAATAAAAACTAATTAAGAAAATTAAGCTAAAAATTAAATCTGTGTAAAGTTTTAGCTTAAGCCCTGTCAAAACTCTATAGCTTTTAGCTTTAGCCGCGGCTAAAGCTAAATTGGAAACACTAATAACACACCAAACACTTACTTCTATCAGTTGAAGATTCAATACCAGAGTTTCCGTTTAAATATAGAGATTTCTTGTTTTGATACAAATTTGTTATGAATGCCATTCGTTTCGATTAATTGTTAACACTTTTCGAGTAAAATCCTGAAACTGAAAGAATAAATAATCTAATAATTACTGTATTAATTAATAAATGTTTTAAAGATTATTATTCTATTGGAGGCTAAAAAAAATGAGAATTTGAAAGTTTTTTAAAACCAGAAGTAAGTCGAATAGTAGAAAAACTTGAGATCTGTGTCAATCTTGAGGATGACAATGACAAAAAAGCAGAAACTACTTGTATTTATTTGATGCTAAATGATTAGTATTTTCATTAAAGGCAAGGCTTAACTAATTGAAGATTTCTCAAAATTGGTGTTACGGCTAATCATTTAGTAGACCAGATGAAAGTCTGCACGACATAAAGTACTTTCAATGTCAATAAGAGTCTAAGTTGAGGCTCTATTTGAACAATTGTTAACGAAAGCACACAATCACTGGAGAAAAGTAGCAAACGAGAGACTATTTCAATATAAGTTTATTGCACAACACAGTTAGTCAATTGAGACAATTCATGTCAAGTTCAATCTGGAAATACTCAACAAATTAATAGCAGATGTTTGTTAGAACCCTAAATGATAGAGTTTTACAGTTAGTACTTATAGCATAAGTGCTCAACTGTTTTACAGTTAGTACTTATAGCATAAGTGCTCAACTGTCCACCCGTGGGCTAAATTATGCCGCAAAGACATAAAGCTAAGCCCGCGACCACTTTGAAAAAACTAAGACATATATTATGGGCAACAGAACAACTAAACTATGAAAAATAGTTGTCCACTACTTAACTATATCTATTTCGATGAAAATTTCAAACATGAGTAAAGATAAAGATGTATTAATACCGGTATTTTATAAGCAATGCAATTAAAAACCCAAGAAGTGAGTACTAAGGGGTACCCATTTTATTAAGGAGTTCCCATAATTTCTAATTTTAATTTTAGTTAAATTCAATATAAAAAAACTTAAAATTAATGCCCACAAGACTTTATAATAGCCTAAACATTGCCTGTCAGGCCCAGTAAGGCCTTATGAGTTAAGCACCTATACCTTGGAGTACTACAAAAAGCTTTCACATTAGAACACTTATAATAAAACGATTTTTTATTGAGGGATTAGATTAATATAACGATAATAATGACTTCTTAGCTTATCATTATTTATAATTATAATTAATTTATTTCCTAATTTACAATCAAAATTAAACTTTACTATTAATTATTAAGCCCAGGCATAAACAACTTGATTATCTATTGAATAATTAATTAATTTTAAATTCAAATATTTGATTATATATTTATTATTTCATTAAATAATGTATTGATTAAAAATTAAATGTTAGGATTGATTTACTCTTACTTTATTACAGAGCTCTTCCAGCAATTCCTAGAAATACATTGAAAACTGAGGACTTTATATTACAGTTATTTAATATTTAGTTTTCGCTAAAAATCTGTAAGCGATGTAAAAGTGAATGCGAATTATAAATTGAAACTTCTATGAATGCTCTCTCAATTAGCGATAAACAATATTCGGTTCAACCACTGATAAAAACTAAATTGAGTCTCAATTGAGAGACAATCAAATTTAAACAAAGATTATATAATTAGCGAATAGAAGTACAACCAATTTCACGATTAAGCTTAAGGGAAAAAACCATGAAATACATATTTTGCAGAGAATTTCATTACCTTAATTTGTTTATAATAGTAATGTTTTAGTTTAGTGATACAAATCTCAATCCCAATCCCATGGGATGGGAGTGGGAGGGATTGAAAAAATTTTCAGTGGGATGGGAGTCAATTGTAAAAATGCTTGTGGAATGGGATTAATGTTGTGTAAGTGAATAAAACTTACTGAAACAAAGTAGAGTTTTAATTATTGAACCAAATAATAGAGAATCAACTATTAATACAACTTATAATAAGTAACAAAGTCATTTAATAATCTATCTTATATTACTTTTAATAAATAAGAGATAATCAACATTTTCTGGTGAATAGTTTCAAATGCAACTAAATGTTAGTAACAAATCATGTCTTACAATGAAAGTTCTTGTAAAAGACTAAAAACGCTAGCCTTTGGCACTTCTGTATAGCGATAAATACAGTTTATCATCGTTCCAGTCAAATCGGTTATATTAAAAACCAAGTTATAGTTGGCTATAAATATATCACTTTTTATATGTTTAACTTCTGTTTCTTAGTGAAACCCCGTTATTGTAAAGGAATTGTCATGTCCCGAACTTTTACTATAACAGGGATATACTGTATAAAAAAATTTTAAATGGGATGGGAGTGGGAATAAATTTTAAGTCATGGATGGGATTGGGATTAAAAATTCTAATATTTTTTATCACTATTTCAGTTCGTTATTTTCATTGAGTTTCAGTTTTTGAAAACATTTAGTTTCAGTTCTCAGAACTTAAAGCTCAAACTTGTTTACAATCAATAAATTGTTAAAATAGCATTCATTCCAACATATATTACATAAAAATCAGTTTATGAGAAAAACATAAACAAAATATTTTAACTCACAATATATCGTAAATTGTTATATAAATTGATGACAACAACAGATATAAAACAATTGAAAAGAGTAGCGAAACAGACAGCAAAAGGGTTTCTATTTATGAGCTGAAGTTGAGTCACAAAGAGATATAACTATAAAAAGATTTTTCTGATAAACAGAAACGATCGCCAAAACCCTTCACTTAGTAGTAAACTATTTATAAGATAATGTTTTTACCAAAAATCTAAAAGTCATTAGCTTTAGGTCTTAAGTCTGACTAAAGAAATGATGGGTAAGTCTATGTCAGAATTTATTACAAGAAAAAGCTTATCGAGTCTGACAGTTAAGTATATATATAAAACAAATATTTACCTGTAATTGAAATTAATTTTATTATATAAATACATGTACTGTGAAAACATATACATTAATAACCGGAAAGAAAACAGAACATAAAAACCTTCAAAAACTAACTTATTATGGAAGTTAACAGAATTATTACATAACTTATTACGTGACTTAACTGTAATATCAAGATAAGGACATTCAATTGGACATTAATAGTCATGAAGGCAGTCATTTACAAAAATATGACTAAAATTTTAGTTTTTAGAAATAGTTATTTCAGTTAAATATTAAATCAATTCTAAACTTATTGCAAATATTGCTTTCTTTTAAAGCTTTAAAATAATATTAAAGACAAGTATTGATAGAAACTTGAGATCAACTCAAGACAAACGATTCAAACATTAATGAATTCAATTAAATAAAGAGATAATAAGACTTATAAATAAATTGAATTGAAATGAATTGAAATGAATGCCAATAATAACTGACATATACTTTATTTGAATCCAAAAACTATTATTTGAAACATAGAAATGCACTAAATATGAAATAACATTAAATATATCTTTTGCCCAACAAATGACTGATTTTAGGCTCAAATAAATCCAAACCTAACAAAAGACAGATTTGTTTTATTCAGATTTGAAGTAAACCTAAATCTGAAAACATCTCAAAAGATAACAAAACTTGAATTGTTTGCAAACAATCGCTATTAATATATGTCTATAAATAGGACAACTTTTCCATCAAAATAATCAACAGTTCTATCGACAAATTGAAGCTTCAAATGAATGCCAAAACTCTTAAATATGATAAAGTGCTTGAAAAATAAGTTCAATCAATAAATTAATGAAAATATGAATTTGTTATCGATATAAAGATAGAGTTGATTACAAAATACTTAATATAACTATTTATTACTGTATCGTTCGCTTACCAAACATTGATGGTAAATGAGATGATAGTCATTCATATAATGGATTAAATGTCAAAATCATGTCAACAATAATGAGATGTAATGAGATCTTAGCTTAAGATTTAGTTTGACTTTAAAATTAGATCTTTTAATGAGAGTCTTCACTTCCATATTGTCGGGGATTTACTGATAATTACGTTTCTCTTTCAATTCAATCCAAACTTGAGACAAATTAATAACTAATTAATTATTAAAGACTTAATAGAAATTATTTATATAAGAGATTTTATTTCATTCAATTGTTATATTTGAGCTCAAAAGGGAATTATTTTATCAAAAACCAGTTTTTGATAAACTCATTATTTAATTAAATGAAGACTAAATTAAGGGGAGTTTTAAAACAATAATATTGAATAACTTAGTCTATGAATAAGTAAAAACAAATGCCATGTAAGCCATGGTGTTATGTATGTATTGATGATCTGATGTTATGATAAAGTATCTGTAAATATATGCCAAATAGGCTTTTAATCCAGATATTGATATACATGTCATATAAAACATTATTAGAAGAAATTACACGCAAAATATGTTGTTTTAACAGAAGATCAGGAGTTATTTAATTGAATACAAATATGGATTATATAAAAAGTTTGGGCAAATCAGTGTTGGGTTCGCCAGAAAACAACAATAAGCCAACAGTTGCTGAAACAGTATTTAATTTTTACAATTGTTTTGCTTTTGTTTTTATGGTTTTTACCAATCATTCGATGATTGGTTTGATTTTAGCTCTTTTTAAGATATTTTAATTCTTACTTAAATACAATATTATACTAATGAAATGAATTGATATAAAGGTAGAGAAGTTGGTGGAAAGGGTGGAGAGTTCGACACTATTGGAAGACAGACGCGACGCGTGTCGGGCTCTCAAGTCATTGTCCAAAACGTATCGCTTAGAAGTTGGCGCACAAGCTATGGATGCGTTGACTTTTGTGTTGCAAAACGACTCCACAGACACAGAGATCATAAGCTATGCGATCGATACTCTCAATTATGTCATCTCGGGCTCTGTGGACGAGATTCAGGACAACACGTCTCTCAATACTGTCAACAACAGCACTGAAGTGTCGCCTGATTTAGGCGTTCAGTTCACAGAAATATTTATTAAACGCAAAGAAAATGTTGCACTTCTTCTACAATTATTGAGTGAATACGACTTTAAGGTTCGGTGGCCTACAGTCAAGCTCTTGATTGGACTCTTGAGGAACAAATTGCGTGACTGTCAGGACTGTATTCTTACGCACCCAATGGGTGTCTCGCGTCTCATGGATTTGTTGGCTGACAGTCGAGAAGTGATCAGAAACGATGCGTTACTTCTTTTGGTTCATTTGACTCGAAGTAATGCTAATATACAGAAAATTGTTGCCTTTGAAAACGCTTTCGATAGACTTCTGGAAATCGTATCTGAAGAAGGATTCAGTGACGGAGGCATTGATTCTATTCATTTATTCAATTAAAACAAATATTAATTTGAATTTAACTAATTATAGGAGTTGTGGTCGAGGACTGTTTGATAGTTTTGCAAAATCTTCTGAAACTCAATTCATCGAATCAGAACTTTTTCAAAGAGGGCTCTTATATACAAAGACTACTCCCTTTTGTGGATATACCGAACGCCACCGTATGGAATGCACAAAAGGCCACCAATTTGTTATTCATGTTACAGGTTATTAGAACTCTGGTGTCTCCTAATAATCCTCTACAAGTGACGAGTTCTTGTCAGAAAGTTATGCAACAAAGCGGTCTTCTGGAGAAGTTATGTAACATTCTTATGGCCAGTGGAATACCCGCTGATATTTTGACTGAAGTAATAGAGATTAACAGATGAATGAATGAATCCTAAAACTAATAAATGATATCTTTTATGTATTCAGACAATTAACGCAGTTTCAGAAGTAATTCGAGGCAATCATCACAATCAGGAGTATTTCAGTTCAGTAAACGCTCCAACAGTTCCGCCAAAGCCTGCTATTGTTGTCTTATTGATGTCAATGGTTAATGAGAAGCAGCCGTTTGAGTTGAGATGTGCTGTACTTTATTGTTTTCAATGTTTTTTATACAAGAACGAGTTGGGTCAGGCGCAGATCGTACAGACACTGCTTCCCAGCTCTACCGAAGGTTTGCATTTTAATTAAACAATTTATTAAATTTTAATAACAAAGTCACGCATTTCAATAAAATAGTCGTTGTCGTAACTGCCGGACAATTGCTTTGTGGCGGACTATTCAGTGCTGACCAGTTGTCAAATTGGTTCGTTTCAGTGGCTTTGGGTCACGCATTGGTGGACAACACCACACAAAAGGAACAATTATTGAGAGTGCAATTGGCCACAGATGTTGGCAGTCCTCCGGTGTCGCTTCTGAAGCACTGCTCAACAATTCTGCAACAAGGAGGAAATTTTCAAAAGAGAATCAGTTTATTAATGCTATTATGCACATGGCTTTCGCACTGTCCCATAGCAGTGTCTCACTTCCTAAGCATACCGACCAATATTCCATATCTAACCTCACAAGTAGGCCTTGTAGAGGGAGATGATATGGAAATTTTGATACAAGGAATTTGTGCATTCCTTTTAGGCATTTGTATTCATTTTAACGATAACTCTGTTCCCAGTTTTACGAAGTAAGTGATGATTACTCTTTACTTATTTGAATTAATGCTAATAATAATTATGATAATAAATATTTTAGAGAAGATCTTTGTCAGCTTATTGTCAAACGAATAGGTTTGGAAATATTTCTCGATAAACTCGGATCTATTTCTAAAAATGAAAGTTACAGTCAAGCCGTACAAAAACCTCAATTATCATACAGAAGGACTGATGACGTGATATTTGACTATGAATTTTGTCGTTTGTTTAAATCACTAGAAGGTAGACATTAGAACTGACTTTAATTCAATTGATTACAAACTGAAATTTTGTGCTTTACTAAAAGGGTTCGTAATAAAGGCCTCGCAGTCAAAACCTAGCGATTTAGCGAATGGTCCCGAGTCTAATATGACAGCTGATGAACACAGACTTTTGAATCAGTACAAAGAGGTTATTAGAGAACAGGACCAACAGTTGACTTTAATAAGACGTGAATTTTGTGCCTTAAAAGAAGAACACAGCAGAATATGTATGCAATTACAAGAACAATCTGCTAATATTCAACAGCTTAAGGATCAAAATGCTTTACTTAAAGCACAGAAATCCGCATCAACTTCTAGTCTGACTGCGATAACTATAGGAGGCGAAGAGGGCTCCAATTGGAATAATAGTAGTATTAATAATATTAATAGTAATCCTAATGATAATAAGCTTCAAATTGAAAATTTGATGCATGAAATTGCGGTTCGAGATAATGATATATTAACACTTGTAAGTGATATTCAATTGAATTCCATTTGATGCTTATTAGAGACTTTTCTAAACTTAAATCAATGTTTGTAAATAGAGAAATGAATTGCAATTTCTTAAGACAAGTGGTACTGCACAAGAGTCAGAGGCAAACAAACAAACATACAGTGAAGATATAGTTAATGAAAATTTAAAATTACAAGAAATGGTGTCTAATTTGAAATCCGAGCTTCAAATGTCTCAAAAGAGTAATTTAAATGAGGATTCGATGCATTCTGAATGCAATGAATGCCAAAGACTCACAAATGAGTTGGAAAATGTACGCAAAGAACAGGAAGATCTACTGGTCTTACTCACAGATCAAGATTCAAAACTAAGACATTACAAGAAAAGATTGAAAGATTTGGGACAATCAGTAAGACTTTGATATTATTTGATTAACATTTGTGTGTTGGGTATACTTTTCTAAATATACCGGTAGTTGTTAAGGATTAAAATGAAAGCTATTCTGTTTTGCTATGATTTACAGATAGATTTCATATTTAATGAATTGATTTAATTTAAATTTTGTTTATATGATTACAGGTGGACGACGACGACGATGATGCCTATGATATCGACGAAATTGAACTCCAGTATAATAACTAACTCTTTTGCACAATAATCCACTTATTAATTGACTTTCAGAAACATTTAATAAAAATTTTTATCAAAAGTTGAGTTTAATTA
>JAUJYT010001462.1:0-11511 GCA_033996565.1 Nanhermannia nana
TTCTCTTGAATACCAGATTTTATAAAAATAAATATCTACAGGAATTGTATGTAACTTTATGTGTAATTATATGCATATAATGCATAATATAATACCTGTTATATTTGCGTCAATCACTTGACCTCTTCCTGATTTTGTTCTTTCAATTAATGCTAAACATATACCAAAAGCGCACAAAAGTCCGCCGCCAGCGAAGTCTCCGAGAATATTAAGCGGTGGAAACGGTTTGTCAGCGGTTCCCAGTTTTGAAAGTATACCAGAAATGGCCAAATAATTGATGTCATGACCAGCTTTTTGCGACAAATAACCGCTTTGCCCGTAACCTGTGAGTCGCGCATATATTAACCTCTCATTAGTTGCCATCAATTCGTTTGGTCCTAAACTTAGTTTTTCCATAACTCCCGCCCGAAAGGGTTCGATCAGAACATCCGCCGAATCAGTCAATCGCTTAAATATCTCTTTACCTTTTTTTGACTTCAAGTCTATTAATGCCGTCTTTTTGCCTCTTTTCAGAGATTCGGGTTGAATGTTATGTGGCTTTCATTGCAATTACAATTTATTTATTAATGCATTCAATAAATGTCTAAAAACTATAAAAAGAGTCAAATACCCGATCAATTCTCAACACGTCCGCACCAAAATCACTCAGAAGTAGACCACAGAAGGGCTGCGGCGCTAAACCAACTATTTCTATTACTTTAGTTCCTTTTAATGCCATTTTAGTTGATATCTATTTTTATATATTTTCAAATTAAACTTTTTTACTCAATTAGTTTTTCTGCAAAATTATTGTTAAAGTTAGGTTAATAGTATTCAATTTAATATAACATTTATTATTACCTCAACTCATATTTGGTCATAAGTTGGAGCAAAATGACGATAAAATTTAAAATATAAATATTTACATTTAATCAGAATAAGTGAATATAATAATAAATTGTACACAAATTAGGGTTTTTTGCTTCAAATACGTCATCAACATTGTACGTAAAATAAAACTAAAATTTCGTTAATAGTCAAACAATTGTGAGAACACTAAGTTTTTCACAACTTTAATAATTATATTAAAATTATTTATTATTAACCATCTTTTCCCAGACTTTTTCCACTGAATACCACTTTTATTAATTTCATCTCATTTTTTATTTTCCTTCACTTGGTTAATGGTCTGGCGCATCACCTGAGACCTCTTCACGAACTACCGTTTGGGAAAATCTGGTTTCATAGACATCTACATGTATTTGTTTATAACGCAAAAAACCCTATTTTAGAGCTCTACCATCTCTACCATCCCATTGAGAACAAATGATATTTGTGGTCTGGTCTTACATAGCAATGTCACACACTTTTTAAATTCTTTTGAGACACTTTGGCCCTCTTTTATGAACAGGAATGCAGTGCAATATTATCTATAAATCTGACAGTTCAGTCGTTTTAATACTAAAAATAGTTTTTCAAAAATTAATGAAAAATTTTTTATTAAATTACTTTAAATGTATAAATACTTATTGACAAACAAATTCTTATTGAATTATAAGAGCAAACAGAGAAAGCAAGACAAGCATAGGTAGAAGGGGTAGGACTACTACCAGTTAACATTAATTAAATTCAAATTTTTGGGAACGGGTGCGAATTTTGTGTATAGCTTTGAATGACTGTCTTTAGCAAAATATTTGTCGTATAAGTGCTGAATCGCATCGTCTTCACAGTCAACTGGAAGTGAAGTTATTTCTAATGATTTGTATAATTTTTCGACTCTATCAAACATCTTATCGTCCACAGAATCGGCCCTAAGCTGTGCCCCACCATTAAGACAACCTGAAGGACATGCCATCACTTCAATGTATTGATAGTGACATGTTTTACGTTTAATTCGTTGAACTAATGTTTGAATATTTCGAAAGCCATTAATCACAGCAAATGAAAGCAATTTTTTGCCGCTTTCGTCCTCAAGCGTCAAATCAATGAAATCCTTATTTCGAAGAACTTTATAATTTAATTGTTGACCCATTTTGTAATAGTTATTAAAATATTTGGATGCCATAAATCTGAACAAGTTTTCTACATAACCACCAGAACCAGAACCCAAATGAGACTTTAATGTGTTGTCATCGAAATCAGTAACAATTGAATCTAATTTTCGATTATTTAATTCCGAAAGAACAACATTTTCTTGATTTAAAATTACTTCAATCTCAACAGGAGTGAGCACACAATCAACTTCTTTAAAGCTATCGTCACTCAGATCACAGAATTGATTGTGATTTCTGGACGCCTCCAACTTTTTGTCATAACAGGGCATTATTGAGATGTGATAGACGTCATTGCAATCAATTTGTTTGGCTTTTAGAAACTTTTTAATAAGAAAGCCCATTATTTGTTGTGGAGATTTGACTTGACTGAGAAGGGGCACAATCAGCTCGCCGTGAGTTTTCTCAGCATAACAGACAAAACCGGGACAAACAGATGTCAGAACCGGAAACTCATTTTTGTTGAATTTATCCAAAAACTCTTTTTGAGCCTCAATTAGAGAAAAATGTCGCGCAAGAGATATGTCAAAAATATAATGAACTCCAAGATTGTAGAAAAATGACGCTATCTTTTCGGCCGCGTTTTGCATTTGCAGATTATATTTGGCTGCAATCGATGCTATGCTTTGTAACGATAATGATATGGCTATTATTGTAGTTTTGTTCGGATTGTTCTGTTTAAATGATAATCAATTATATGTTTTGCTTAATTTTGATTAAATTATAATTACTTTATTTGATTCAATTATTTTATAGAGTTCTTCATGTGATTGTTGTGCAATTAAAACGCTTTCAGCAGATGTAA
The DNA here is from genome assembly GCA_033996565.1 of Nanhermannia nana. Lineage (NCBI taxonomy): Eukaryota > Metazoa > Arthropoda > Arachnida > Sarcoptiformes > Nanhermanniidae > Nanhermannia > Nanhermannia nana. Next base: position 2,836 of record JAUJYT010001462.1, read on the forward strand.
TACAACCACTACACGCCAGACAGTCACCCAAAGATATTTCGACTTTAGTTTTTACATTTTTTGTTTCTTTTTTTCTTTCGATTGGTTTAATGCAAGCCTAGAAAGAGAAAGAAAAGATGGACTTGTATTCTATCGATTCAATTAATATAATCTCACCGGCAGTTAAAATAAATGTAGGAATGGCTGAAACTAAAGCAAAACTACTATTAACGAGAACTTCTTTCAATGGTTGGTTTGCATTCAAAGTGATCATATCATTAGACTCTGAACACTGATAAGCAATAGTAATGTTATTGTATTTATATTTTTTGTTTGTGTCCCAACCCGGACATTCACTGAAAATAACTCTCAAATGATCTAAAAATGTCTGATTTTCATTGAACTGTTCGATGAAGTCTGACTGTCCGTATTCGGGATATATGAAGAGAACGGGCCAAACAAGTTCTCCAAATTGATTGAGAGTCACGTGCTTTCCATCAGCCGCTGGATGTATACTCTCAAAGAGTGAACCTTTCAATTGAATGCCTCTTTGATTAACAGCTTTTATAATGTTTTCTTCAAACTCTTTGCGCTTTAATTTTTCTGATTTCTCTTTTCTTAGATTCCTCTCAACTTTTTTCAATTCAATGGAAGCTTTTTTCTCGTATTCGGACAACAAATCGATATTTCTATTGCTATTATTTTTACAAATTTCAATACAATCACTATATTTTTTAAGTTCATATAAACACAAAACTATTCGGATTAAAGCCTTATTATTATCTGAATCTAATTCTAACGCTTTTTTTGCGTCATTTAAAGAACTCCTGAAGTTTTTCAAATAAAAGTGAGCTGAAGAACGATTGTTATAAACAATAGAATTGAGTTTATTATTATCGCAATTGATTTTAATTGCTTCAGAGTATGACTCGATTGCCCACAAATACTTCTTACGCTTAAAGTTCTCGTTTCCGTCCTCTTTATAACTATTGACTAATTCCTCACTACTATTAAACTGTTTGTCATATTTGAGTTGTCTCATGGCCTCCACCAGTGGTGACAACTCTTCACCGCCATCAATAGGTTTACTCATAAACATCGGGTGTTTTTCCATTTCTTCTCTCCAATTGGTTTCACTCCACCTCTCTTTTGGCGCTGAAGATGACTCTTTTCTCTCATTTTCGTTATCAGTATTTTCGCACATTTTTCGCACAAAGACTTGTTTTAAACGTTTTCACTGTTTTTCTCAATTCAATTATTAATTAAATGAATGCTTTATTTGAAACAAAATCTTAACACTAATTATCGATAATAGTATTGAAGTAAATATTAATTTAGTAAAAATGTTTTGCATTCAAATCAGTACCTGTGCGGGTGTTATGAAATCGTTGAGATCTGTTATCTGAAGAGCAGAACTAAATCTTGAACTGTTAGCCATTTATTTATAAGTTTTTATTAAAGTATTATTTTTATTATAAACACGTTTTTAAAGCGACGCACATTTGTTGATACGTTTCATACTCAATACGACGGCTGACTCTCCACTAGTTTTTATAAATACTTGAGATAAAAGTTTTCAACTGACTCTTGGCTTAACTTTAAACACAATTTGAATTGATTTAAGTCAAAAAAGAAAATATATTTAGTTATGAAAAAATCTAATTATCAGAAAAAGGCATAAAATATTTAACAATTAATATCGCAATGATTTCAATAAAATTATGAATTACTACCAATAACTTCTCAGCTTATATAAACTTTTTTGTGTTCATATTTTATTAATATTATTAATATTTTGTATTTTTATAATTAATTTCTTTATGTCATTATTCGAAAACATTAATTCAAAAGCATTTTCTAATAAAATAGACTTTAATTATTTGATATGATTATAATTTATAAAATTTATAAGATTACTGCTTCAGTACTACAGATTGATCATTAGTTACAAGAAACTAATGCAATCGGAATCCAATACGGAAATGAAGATTTTTTACTAGAATTTTGTGTCGTTTGTGTTCCTTCACTAGTTATTTTCGAGTTGTTGTCATTTATGTTATCATTTGCTGGCAATGAATTGTTTATTGATATGTTATCAATAGAGGCAAGTGTTGAAGACTTGTCACCTGTATTAGTTAGAGAATTAGTCTCTGGTATTAGTTATCGAATGAGTCTGTTGTCCAACAACTTTAGTAAAAGTTAATATAATGTGAACGACAAACAGATCAATGCAAATATTTTTAATAATCATTTCGGTAAAGATTTTCAAGAGATGGCATCAAAATTTATAGTTTTATTTGATTTAGTGGTAAAACTATAACAGTTATAATAAGAATTATGTTGTGTATGGAATCTCCATAGATGTTGAAACGCGCGCTCATTCTCTATAAGTAACTTTACATTGAAATAGACTTTGCATTATAAGAGTGCGTGCTTTCAGTTTAAATAGAATACGTTTTCGGTTTATTAAATCTATAGGTGTCCCAAAAGTTCATGAACATTGTTGCAGAGAATAGCATAAAACACAAATAAGAGGCAAAGCGTTTTTTTGTTTCGTTCTTTTTTTTGTATAGGGTGTCTGATAAGTTCGCATCGACTCGTTTATACTTAGTATTATTGAAGCGCGTGCTTTGCTTATTAAACAGAATAAGCTTTTGGTTTATTAAAATTTTTTATTTATATTTAAATATAGAGTGAAAACACATTTAATAAATATAAAAAAACCGAAAGCATATATGAAAGCGAATGAAGAAGAGGAGCCTCTGCTTTAAAGTGTTAAAGCATATAAGGCTTAACGAAAGTATCAAATATATGACTAAGATTTGCCTTTGCTTTAAAATATAAAATCAAAAGCACTTATTAGAAGAGAATAAATACTATTTATTATTTATCGTTCAATAAATGAAACTAAACTTTGCAGTCTATAACTGAGTGTTTGTTCAAAGTCCTCAACTCAAATCATTGGGTTTTTCCAAAAGTTATTATTTTTTATCTCTTTCATTGAAAATAAAACTTAGTTTCATATCTGACTCAATGAATCTTATTTTTAAAAAAAACAATGATTGCTATTCATTGATAAAAATTTAGTAAACAAACAATTGCTTTGGGAAAAACCCATGATTTCAGTTGACGTGTAGTATAGATCTTTATTGACTGAATGATAAGCCTTTATTTTTTTACAAGTTTTTGATTATTAAGTGAACGATAAATAATAAATAGTATTTATTCTCTTCTGATAAGTGCTTTTGATTTTATATTTTGATTCATAATTCAGTTTAGGTTTGAGTAATAGGATTATAACTTTAAGGACAAAACTTTGGTGAACTGTTTTTAAGATTTAATGATTACTGAGTTAAGCCTTTTATGCTTTAACACTTTAAAGCAGAGGCTCCTCTTCTTCATTCGCTTTCATATGTATTTATCTATATATTATGATATTATATAATATATAGTATTGTATTAGTTAATTAAAATATAGTATAATTTGATGTTAATAGTTCTGTAATTCTATAGTTTTGTAATGATTTAGCTTCATCTGACGTTATGCCGGAGGTCAATTTCAGGCGATTGTTTGCCGTCTATCGATGTGACGTTATACTAGTACTACACAACTGTTTGTCTGACGTTATGCCATTATGTCGGTAGTTCTTAGTCAAGCTAAGGTTGCGTTTCCCGTTCAGCTCTTTAGTGCTTGTGTCTGTTTTCTTGATGGGAAATCCATTAGAGTTTGTCGTGCGGAACGTAGGCGTATTGCTTTTAACATAATTTTTGATTGGTATGCATATACCTTAGCATCCTTTTAATCATTAGTCTATCTAGGACTTTGCCAAGTACTGATAGTGGACATATTGGTCTGTATGACTTATGTGTTTCTATTGATTGGTAGTTGGGCTTGAGTATAAATTTCACAATTGATTTTTTGGAAGTGTTTTGGGAAGGGCCCTAATTGTGGTATAGGAATGACCAGGTTACTAACCTCTAATTGAATATAAAATTTGGTGGACCTAGAACAAGTACTTACTGACCTAGGACCAGTCGTTATTGACCTAGGCATAACTTTGATCCGTTGGGCCCTAGAGCCCAAAAAGTGGCGTTATTCGATGGGGGACGTTTAGCAGTTTCCAACAATATTTTACTTTAGGGTGTGGCCCTTAAGAGTTCTAAGAAACAGGTTCATTCATGTATACTCCCCACTTACCGAAGGGACTTATTGAATAGCATGGTTATTTCACTGCCAAGCAGTTTGAACGATCGTTTTATTATCTCTACTGTCAGCATGTCATGACCTGCGCTATTTTGAAGCTCATCGTACTAATCGTCTCACTAATATCTGTTTCGGTGAGCATGTGATCTAAGCTAGTGTCAGGCAGCTTTGACATGGCCGGTCGCATCTCTGTCTATTCAGTCGAGTCATTAGTGGTATCGTCCTTAGGAAAATAGCACTTTAGTAGTTCTGTTGAGGTTTCTTTCCTCACTTTGTGTATAAGAAACATCTGCTCGTTTGATAGCTTTGAGAGGAGTGTTAGAGCTACGGCTGACCTCACACATTTTTTAGACTGGTCCCCAGGGGTTGTTACTAGAGTAGACTGCGCAGAAGTCTTTAAACGATGAGAATTTTTTTTTCTAATTATTTCCCTTTTGTAATTATTAAATGAGGTAATGTATATTTTTTTAGTAGTATCTCTGTTAACACGCTCATTATGATATTTCCGTCGCAGTTGGTTAACTTGGCGGCGCATCCGAGTCAGTTCTCTAGTCCACCAGGTTTTGAGCGCTGAGATTCAAATTTTTCCAGAATTGTTTGTAAACCCAGAAGGGAAGCTTTGGACTCTTTCATATGACTTTCTTTGGCTTTGGATAATGACCTGTATAAGACATTCGTGAGGCCGTATTTGGACTACTACCTGTAGCAATGGTCTCATACCGCTCATTTGTTGCAAGGCTAGAGAGTCTACAAAGGAAGGTCTTGCGATGTCTTAAGCCTCCCCTACAGAACTACTTCTCGTGTGTTGTGCGGTCTGCTACCTCTGGAGAGTGTAGAAGACAGGTCAAAATACCTGTCTTTAAGGTTTATGCTCAGGATCCTGAATGTCATGATCCCGAGGCTTGATAGGGCTTTCGCACGCCAGACAAAAGTCACACAGCATCTAGGCTCTCTGCATGCCGAGTTGAGGTGCTATGCCAAGGGTGAGTTTCTTGTCTGTGCAAAAGCTTCCTCTGAATTATTCAGAGGTGCCCCTGGATATAACTTCGTGAAGCGTCTACGCGACTGGAAATGTGTGGTCAAACATTTCCTTTTAGGGAAGATGGACGCGGATACAGCGCGTTTATTCAATTGGACATAAAAGGAATATCAGAATTCGCTCGATACTGTGAAGAACATCTCGATCCAAGCAGAAGATAACCTTTATTTCGTTAAGATACTTCGTATGCCTCTTTTAGTGTGATTATCCGTTTTGATTGATTTGCCTGCTTTATTAGTTTGTCTGATTAATTAGTTTCCTCTTTTGAAGAATTTGATTGAAACCGACGTTGATTACCCGAAATGCCAAAATTTATGGATGCGGCCAAAAGTGCCCTCCAAAGAAATACTAGGTTTGTCTGGCTGAAGAGCCCTAACGGGACAGTCCAGCCTTCAGGGATCCACTTCCCCCTGAATCAAATTTATCTATCTATCTATTATAAACAAAAATATTTTCACATTGTCTTTATTAATTCATTGATTTATATATTTTTTTTATATGTTTCTACACAAACGAGATGTTATGGATATTCATCGGTGTCTGTTATTCAATATCTTCCCGACTGAATACGTTCAACGAAGGCGTCAAACTTTTTGCCGGATTTGTTTTGATAATTATCGACAAATTTAACGGTAAATTAGTTTTGATTAACCTTTAATTTGTAGCGAAAGTTTAAGTACTAATAATAATAGAAAATATGATAATTTTTGCTTGTGACATTGATTTCCTAAAAACAATGTCTGTTTGGCATTTTTAAAATTTTAAACTTAATCTTTATTAATTAAAAATTCGTGTCAGTCCGTCAATAACTTTACATTTTACAGTATAATTAATAAGCAATTTTACAATATTACCATTCAATTCTTACTCTATGAATAATAAATTTTAATTAAAATGATACTTCAAAAATTAGCAGGCAAATTTTAGATTATAATGTCCAAAATAATGTGTTTATTATATAACCTTAAAAATTAAAAATTCAATTCTAAAGCAAAATTTACATTGAAAAAACTCAATTTACTAATTTAAAATGTACTTATCCTCAAAATAATGTTGGGTTTGTTTATAATTTAACTTATCATAAATTAATTGTTTCCTGGATGTAAAATAATATTTTGGCACTATTATCACAATTAAAAAGTCATATCCAACTTATATAATAATAAATTATTTTCTAAAGCACTGTCGGCCTCATAAGACAAAAAATTATAGTTACGACACTGATCTTGTATAAATTCATTTCACTTTAATTAAATTCTATGCAAACAATCACTATTTATTCTTAAATATATAAATACGATATAAATTAAATTATAAAAGCTGTTTGTTATTCAATCAAATTTTCTTTACTATTAATTAATATATAAGTGAAATTATTTACTCATAATTTTTATTATAAATTTTTAGACCAAATCCAACACAAAATATACGTCAAGAAGAAACTCAAAAATTAATACAAGTTTATAATTGGAATATCAAATAGTTTGAAATAAAAAATGAGTGTAAACAATATTTGTTTGAATGTACCTTTCTATAAATTAGTAAATTTTGGTCAAAATCATACTTTTGACTTAAACGTAACAATAAGTTTTTTCGATTCGTTTCGACCCCCAGAAATATTTAATAAACTTAATGGGACACATATCTGTGGTCCATTAGTTAAAATTTTAGAAAATTTGGCAAAAAGAACTGGATCAAAGTAAGTATGTTTAAATGCTATAATTTTTATCAATTATAATTAGAACTCCGCCTTAACTGGATAAACCCTTTTTGACAAATTATACGCACCATTTTTGCCAATCGGTAAATTTAGTTCAAAAAAATTAAACCCATAAAAACCAGATTTTGAGCATAAGTCACATGCTTTTTGAAAGTGAATTACAGGTTTTTGTTTGTGACATTTTTTTGAAAGTGATAGTTTAGTGATATTCTCTAATTTGTGATAAACTTTTATCATATATTATTAAATATGTGATATTTATGAAAAATTAAAAGTATATCAATTGAAGAAAATTTCTTTATATGCTAACTTTTAAATATTAATCCCAATTAAACCTGTTTTTGGTAAAATTTTATTAAACTAATTAAACGCGCCAGTTTTTAGCAAAAAATTTAACCAGTTTTAGGTGATCTCTACTTATAATATAATACTTTTTACTATATTTTACAAATTGTGTATAATTAATTAATTCTAGAACAATAGAATTTTAGTATATGTGAAAAAATTTATATTTATGCTCATTTATGCTAATCACTCTGTTAGGCAGTTGCAGTACATAAGTTATAAGAAAATATTAATTTGGCAAATTTTAGGAAAGTAAGTTTATAATGAAATAACATTATTTAATCTAATCTAAAACTAATAATGTTACTTTATTAAATTCCTAGAAATATATTTATGTATAAAATCAAAACTGTACTTGCATAAATTTTTAAATAACATTTTTATGAAATACGCTCCATCCCGTTTATAGTGAACACTTTTATAGTAAATACTCGCTTACAGTAAACACTTTTGGCTACGAGAATGAATTAAAAATACATAAAACTGAACGGATATAGTGAACTCCCGCTTATAGTGAACTGTTTTAGCTGCACCGATCTGTTCACTATAAACGGGATGAAGTGTATTATACACATTTAAAAAATTTGCATATAATATCAATTATTGTAAATATTTAGTCTCCTACGAATAAAAGAACCAGCAGACATTTTTTCATACATGAATTTCTTAAAGAGTGATAAATGGAAATTATCAACAAGACAAGTGACTCCATCGTTAATACCATTATTAGAACAGCATATCGAGACAAATAAGATTATAATTTACAGCAGAGCAGTAGGTTTTGAATCTATCTGTCACATTTCAACAATGATTCGATCTGGTCAGAGACATCCATTTGAATTTTTGCTTGGATTTCAAACTACAGTCTGGATAACACTTTTGATTCTAATGTTTATAATGCCCTTACCATTGGCCATATATAAGAAATCATTTAAAATATATTTCAAAAACCAGTGGAAAAACACGTATTTTATTCTTTCAGAAACGATACCAAAGTTACCCAAATCTTCAATGAAAAGGTTTAATATCAGTTTTTGGTTAATAGCATGCACTGTATTATTAGCTTCATATTCCGGTGTATTGAGAGGACTTTTCATGAAAGCAGTTCCTGATGATTATGTGAATTCATATGAAGATTTATTCAAAAGAAAAGATTTAAAAATACTTCTTAAAAAGGGCTCTTCATTGGATTATTTTATAAAAAATTTTAAAAACGACGATAAAATGGCTCGAGATTTTGCTTCACGTTTCGAATACACTGAATTCGCAATGAAAGAGAATGTATATAAAGATTCTGTTGACAAACTATTTAGTGGTCGATATGCACTTGCATCTCATAAAAATTTCAAAACTCAATTCATATATCACGCTAAAGAATATTTTGATAAG
>JAUJYT010001463.1:0-11505 GCA_033996565.1 Nanhermannia nana
CGCAAACCAAAAGTCTTTCATTTAAAGTAAAACTATCAATAGTTTAAATATAATTTACATTGTATAAATTCATTGTTCGGCTTTAAAAATTAGAGGCTCATTATATATCATGCTCAAGCTCGAAGCTTTTGAATGAGGCGCAACCTTAGGTCGATCCCAGAATTTCAGATCCTAGGCTCAGATTTTAAGATTTTTGAGCCTATCCTCACTAGGCTCAGGCTCTGAGGTTTACGAGCCGGGTTCAGGCTCTAAGGCTTCCGAGCCTTGGCTCACCATGCTCAGGCTCGGAATTTTCGAGCCTATGTTCATCATTAATTATAATCTATGATTTTTAAATGATTCTGCATAAAAACGAGAATTTTTAAAAAAAATTTTGGCTGTGAAACGCAATTTGAGGAAAAATTGTCTATTAAAACCGATGAGTTTTGTCCCCCCCCCCCAAATGTCCGGAGCTTGTCCAGGTATGAGTTAAGCTATTATTAATGTTCAAAATATTTGAAAAGATTATTCGTTCGATTATTATAATTATTAACTAAATCAAAGTGCAATGAAATGCTCACAAATTACCGAACACTCAAGAGTCGTATTGAACTTTATGAGAAATAGTCCCAAATACAAAAAAAAGTTTGCCAACAACTGGTTTAAAAGATTCTTATAAATAGAAAATTTAATAAAACACATTATAATTGAATACAAACTAATGCAAAGCATTAGAATTTTATTATTTGAATCAGTTATATAATAAAGGCATAAATTTCTCAAAATCACTACAGTATTAGTTTTCAATAACAAGGTGTTAGTTTTTCGTAAAATGATATAATAAATGATATAAAAAATTTAGATTTCTAACTTTTTTTCATAACTTGAATGAGACCACTAACTGTGGATTTTGTGAGCAATCTTTCGTCTGCTAACTGCTAGCCTTCATCATTGAGCCTTCAACAACTTCTCACAACTACAAACTTTTAAATAAATAATAATTGATCTTAAAATGATTATGGATTCATGTTTTTATAACTTTATTGATCATATTTTTAAGAATACAATTAATATTACATTTAATTATAACTGACTTATAATAAATTCAAAACATAACTGTATTTAAAGGTCAACAGTAACTTCCTTTACAACTTCTGGTTAAGCCTCAGAAGGTTCTATAGGTAAAGGATCTGCAGGTATAGGATCGACAGGTATAGGGTCGACAGGTAGAGGGTCGAAAGATATACATTTACAAGTTCTGACTCCTTTAACAATAACTACATTCCTTGGTCTGCAACATATTCCGGGTAAGTCAGGAATGAACGGTAGTCTGGGATCTCGTACACATTGGAGTCCATCGCAACACAGGACTCTTGCTTCTGGAGCTACGAATCCGCCACAACTATCTCCAACTTTCCCACATTTATTACCGCATGTTCCGGGTTTGTCCACCGCTAAGTCAGAAAGTGGTCCGCACTCCAGCCCATCACAACATATGGTGCTCGCATACTGACGCCCTCCACAAATATCTCCAAATTTGCCGCATTTTGGACGGCATGTTCCGGGTTGGTCCACCTGTAGGTTAGAAAGTGGGCCGCACTCTAGCCCATCGCAACATCTGGTGCTCGCATACTGACGCCCTCCGCAAGGATTTCCATTAGAAGCGCAACATATTCCGGGCGCGTCCACAATATCAGGCGGTAAAGTTGGATCTCTTCCACATTCAAATCCTGTACAACACGGGACTGTTGTGTTTGGAAGTCTGAATCCTCCACAACTGTCGCCCGATACACCACATATAGATATAATGGGTCCGCCAGGATTAATGGGCTTTACAGGAATCGGGTCATCACTGATTGAACCCATAATAAGAGTTAAACAAATGATTAATTTAAACATTTTGTTGAAATAAACTGTTAGAACATTAGTTATTCGAACATATGTGTAATGGTTTTGTGAATTTCATTGGGTTTTATGCATTATTCAACTCAAAAGATGTATTTTTTACTTTATGTTGAAACAGTATAAACCATCTGATAATTGATTTTAAAGGTTGACAATTAAAGCTAAACTCGACTCATTTTATCTGAAGGTTTCAGGAAATTCATTAGAAATTCTGTTAGAAATGTGTTTTAATACCAAACAATAATTGTTGTTTCAATTATATATAGCATAAGTTGTTAAATAAAATACTTTTACTAAACTTTCTCATAAACCATTTTTATATAAACCTATTTTGCATATTTTTATAAAAAAAATTGTCTCAAATCTCGATATAACTATCAGTTAGAGAACAAACAGTTATCCAATATTTAACAGTTAATAATATTTTATTTGTTTTTCTATTACCGGTACTTATTTAAAGACAAAATCCGATAATAAACTTCTATTTTTCAATTATGTTTAACTAACTTTATATAAAAAATGCTATAAAAAGTTTTATATACATCTAATTGACAAATGAAAATTATATTAAAATCCTGAATAAAGTTTTAAATGAAATCTATTTTTTATATTTAATTAATATCTTTTACGGCACGTAACACTTGAAAACTTGAAATTAAGAATAATTACTGTATTAATAAATATTTCAATTTTAGCGCTAATATTAGTAAAGATTATGCTTTCTTTTTATTGAGCTTTAAATAAAAATTTTCAAAAAACGTAATTTATTTGAGACCTAAAGCAGGGATTTATATGTAAACAAAACTTAATTTAAATAAATTTTTAATCTAATAATTAATTTATTAATGAATTAAATAATGAATAAATCATTTGAAAAGTTGAGTCAAATATTAAACTCATTACAAGTGAATCAGCGCTTAATTCGCGAAACAATTATTCAAATGAATGAACAAAACATTGAAAACATTAGAAAACAATTTGAAGTAATTATTGACGAAAACGAAACACTTTTTAATGAATTAAAAAATAATATTAAACAACAATTTAATGACAACAATAATAACACAAATGAAGCGAACATTTCATCAAATAATGAGTTAAACAAACATTTGGTTCAAATCTCTGTTCAAAACCAAAATCTGTGCGAAAAAAGTGTTTCAAAAAGTAGTAAACAATTGATTTCAAGCAATGATTTGATGACAAATAATATTAATATAAATATTAATAATAAGAAGAATACAAAGAAGAAGTTATATTTGTGTCAATGGCCGGGTTGTGGTTACGAGACATACATCGCCGGCAATATCGGTAAACATTTTTGTGTACATTCGGGTGAAAAGCGATTCGTCTGTGATTGGCCTCAATGTGGAAAACGATACCAACAGTCGAATGGACTGATGGCTCATAAGAGGACTCATTTAGGGCTTAAACCATTCGCTTGTCATTGGATTGGATGTGATTATAAGACTAGTAATAAGTGTTCACTTCCGGCGCATATCAGAACACATAAAGGCCTAAAGCCGTTCACTTGTGATTGGCCTCAGTGTGGGGTCAGTTGTGCCTCAATTACACACTTGAGAAGCCATAAGTTGACGCATACGAGAGATAAACCGTTTAAATGTGATGTTTGTGAACAGTCTTTCGCTAAAGTTTCTAATATGAGAGCACATAAGCGTAGTGTTCATGAAGGGATCAAAAGAGTTCGCAACAAAAAGTGATTTTCATTTAATTGATTATAAAAACATATTTTTTAATATAAAAAATTAAATTCTTGTCTGTAAATAAAATCTCAATTCTTATGAATTTTATGTGTTTTGTTGTAATAATTATTTGTAAGTCTTGTATATATGTATGCATTCATTAATTAAAAAATTTGTCAAACTTTTTGCCGTTAAAATATTTAATTTAAGTTAGAAATTACTTTTTTTTCAATACTTATTCTACAAGAAAAATGCAATTTTATTATTATTTTTATGATTTGACTACAGATAATGTTTAGATAATAATTATGAATAGAAACAATTAACTACCAAAACGACCACATTTTTTGCGATTTTTCCTAAATATCAACCGATTTTCCATTTGATAGTCGAGTCCAACGCTATCTATTCCCGGATAAAAGGGTTTGTCCTCATCAGGAAGTTTGTACTTTTCCTTCTTATCCATATTACAAATGTCTTCTCTTTCGTGGTGAGGCATTATCTCGTAACCGGCATCATATTCATGTTTAGCCAAAGCCCTAAACCTTCGCCTATATCTTAATTCTTCAATTTTCTTATACTGTTCGCTCACTATTTTGAATCTTTGCTATTAATTAAACACAAAATTAAATTAATTAAAAGCAAAACTTTCAACACATAGAAATTCATCACTTCCTACGATATCTAAAAACAAAGAGTTCACTAAAACTATTCTCAAATCAATAAAAACAAAATACTTATAAATGTAAAAACCAAACGAAAAAGAGTTTGATATAAAATAAAAAAAATTAAACCAAAAACGAGTTAAGCGTTAGCTTTAACAGCATATCACTTAACACACTTTTAAAGCCAAAGTCTATTACCCGCCAAACAGTCTGTAATCTCCACTCTCTTTGTTGCCCAACAATAGCCAGCCGTTCATAAAACTCTTTAGTATTGGGATCTAATTCATGAATAGGCGGCGGATAATTGAGTCTCAATTTCCAGACCCAATCGGGATATTCAGAGTCGTCCTTAAGCTTAATATCTTCTCCTTCTTTATAATAATTAGCGCCACAGCAGTAGTTCACCAGTTTATGAGCGTCTGTCTCTACCGGCAGACGAAACCTTCTCTGTCCGATCGGTTGCGCGGTTGACGTGATTTTGGGCGCTGTTGTAGTCGAAGAAGAGCTCGCGTAACAGGTCTTCTGTTGATTCACGTTTTCATTCAAATAATTATTGTTTTTATGTTTAATTGAATTGATTTCTAATAATTTCCATAAAACGCCCACTTTTTTAATGCCATAACTCTTTGACAATAACATTATTTAATTTGTTTTAATAGTTGTTTCAATTTTTTTGTAAATATTTTAGTTTTTTTGTTGTTATTATTGAAGCATTTTGTTAAATGCTTTTTGAATGTGATCTTTATTTTTGTTCATATTTTTATGTTTTATTTCACTTTTGTTTTGCAGTTGTTTTCAACGACAATTATATGAAGACTGTATTGAACGGTGTTTTTATTCATATTGCAATCGTTTGTAATTTTTTGTTTTTTAGATTTAGTACTTTTATATATAATAGATAAGTACTGCTTACTATGTGTAATCAGTATTAAAATATCCTAAACTTGTTCATAACATTTATGCTGTTATAGATTTTTTTTCTTAAAAGTTATCGATTATTACTTTATCTTTAATTCAATAAAAACTGACTTTCATTACATTTAATTAAATATGTGTTTAATTATTAATAATTAATTTATATTAAAACACAACTAACTGTAATCATAGTCATAATCAGTACTAACCGTAAGTATTAAATAAATAAAACATAAAAACTGTGGTTTTTATTGACAATGAATTTGATTTTAAAATACAATAATATTTCTATTGAATTGCATTTAAATTCGGGTTTAATTCTGTGTTAATCACAATATATTCATATTAAAGGGGTTTTTCATGTAATTCTTGATTATTGTTAACAATAATATTGTTGTTATTTTCAATGTTCAGCTAATTTTTGGGATTTTTATAGTTTTTCTATGGGTTTGGGTTTTAATAATTGGGTTTGTATTCAAAAGGTTTTAAATGTTAAACAAAAGTAAAAATAATTGTGATTCAGATTCGAGTCAACGGAATATTCTTTGGGTTTTTGGGCTAAAAGTTAATGGTTTTTATGAATCGACTCTGAAGTGTATGTATTTAATCATTATTTGGCTCTTTATTTAGGAATTAAAACAATTGTGTGTTTTATGGGTTTATTAAAAGGGGTTTTTTGGGTTATTTGTTATTTATTTCATTTATTATCAGAATATTCTTTACAATAATTATTGACTAAAACTTGATTTTTGAAAAGTTATCCAAATTATACATTAATAGGTTTACTTGAAGTCTCGCTAACGCCTACTCTAGAGCTCAGAGTCTTGTAATAATTGGAATCATTTTTGGGTTATTTATGGAAAAGTTGTTATTTAGGGAAAGAATAAATCATATTTCGTAAAATTCCTGTTTTAAAAAAGTTTTGGGAAATCGCAACTCTGTTAAAAGAAATGCTTAATAATACTTATCCGACTCTAGTTTTGAAAAACATATTTTGAAAGAATTGGATTGATTTGAAAAATAGTTTGGGTTTAACTATTTTCATTTATTAGAATAAAAGAATAATAAAAAAATTAACAGATTATAAACACATTCATATCCAAGAGATTAATAAAAACCCATTTATTAATCACCCAAAAAATTAGTCCCAAATCCAAAAGAGACCCAAAAACCAGATAAGACCAGACATGAACCCACCAAATCGAT
The DNA here is from genome assembly GCA_033996565.1 of Nanhermannia nana. NCBI lineage: Eukaryota > Metazoa > Arthropoda > Arachnida > Sarcoptiformes > Nanhermanniidae > Nanhermannia > Nanhermannia nana. The sequence goes on from JAUJYT010001463.1 coordinate 6,371, forward strand.
ACCGCGGGGATGGAGGCGGTGGTCCTACAGGTTCTATACGTCGAGCGGGCGTTAGCGACCCAAAGTTCCTTTTGGGTCATTCGGACAAGAAATGGGGTGACACCACATCCAAAAGTGGAGAAGTGTCGCGCGTTTTTGTTGGTAATATCGATTCTAAGTCAACGGTTTGCACTGAAATCGGTAGGTCTTCAGGATTTTGTTTGCTTGTGTTCGTGTCTCCGCTCATATTGTTGTAAATCACAGTTCTATGTAGAAAATTAGTTTTTCAATTAAATTTTTAAAATTTAATTACTATTTTGTTATTGTATGTGTTGTTATGAAAGAGTGAGTTATAAAAATCAATACTACTCTGTTACCAATCATTAATCTAAAGAGTAAGTTATTCTGAGAGGTTTACAACAATATAGCCATACATTGACACTAAAGCCGAGTCTTTACAAACGAGATGTTATTTATATCACATTTTAAGCTAATATTTGATCATTTTTTTTGACTAAAAGTGTTGTCAAATGTTTTTTTATCTCATATACCGTTGAATACTAAAGGTTTTTAAAGGGTTAAAGTTTGGGCTCAAAGAAGTTCAAATTTTTATTCTCTGAATATTAAAGGTTTTGAGTTTAGATTTTTTATATGGGATATAAATAGATTGCTTTGTCAACTCTTGTGCTTAAGGTTTTTGTATTTTCGGAGTTTTTAATGTAATTCTTAAAACGAGATCATGATTAGGGAGGTTTAAGGTCAGGGTTCGATGGAATTATAGACAGAAATGAGCAGTTATAGGGAATTGAATGTAGTCAAATATGTCGGGGGCTTAAGAAAGGCAAAATCGGTGATAAAAAAATAATGAAATCGGGAGTAAAAAAGGGGTTTGATTTACGAGGTACGTGTCAAAAACCCGTCGGTTTGACATAATATTTATATAAATAAAAAATAGATTAAAAACTTTTATTGAGTCTTAAATTATCTCTCATATAACCACTTATATGAGTGGTTTTTGGAGACATTGGGGATTATCGGTATATAAATAGTGGGAAAATGTTGTACAAGTGGTCAATAGACAGATGGCATCAATTTATGACTATAACTATGATATTGATAGCGGAACACAAATTCAAAATATATAAGTTTTAACTGTTATGCAGAGCAAAGATTCTCAAAATATGGAATTATAAAAGGAGTTGACATAAACCCCAATGGATTTGCATTCGTTCAATTCGAGAGAGTAGATGACGCACAGAATGCGTGTCAGAACGAAAACGGTTCCATTTTTAACAACAGAAAATGTGGTAAATTATAGTTTACATGTTTTGCAAATAATTATTCTATTATTTAATTAATACATAAATTTATTTTTTATTTAATCAAAACAGAAGTGCGTCTGTTTGACAAAAGCAATCATCCATTCAAAGGTAGAGGTCATCCACCAGGTCGTGACCGAAGTCGTAGTCCATTACCTCGTGGCCCTACTGGTGGTCCGACGGGCACAAGACATGGCTCTGTTATACCGAATGTCAACCAATACGATGACTCTCACGGATTTGCACCGCCTGTGGAACCGGTTGTTGGAAACGACGCGGAGATAATTGTTGTCAATAAAGATCAATGGTTTAGACTTAAAACTTATTTGAATGAAACACTTTCTCTAATATAATAATTTTACACTCATTTTAGGGGTTATGCGGAGATGATTGAGAGACGTATCAGACATGAAACTGGCATTCAATACATAGATATGCTTTTCCTGCACTCTCCCACTTCTCTCAATTTGACTCTTAATGATCTCTTTGAAAGGTTTGTCAAAACTTTTTTATATTTAAATAATAATAAATGAATGAACTTTTTCCCTAACTTTCAATATAAGACGAACTCTATATGCGATTGTTGTGTCGGCTGTTAATGAAGAACACCATTCACTAACACTTCATGTACTTCACAATCAAACTGGTATTAGAAAAGTGTCTTAACTTATAATTTAAAAATTTTTTGTGACTTATAATTAACTGAATTTATTCGAAATAATATTCAGAGCACCGAAATATGCCATTAGACGACGCACTGATATTGATGGCTAAAGATTTTCAATCATTCAGTGGTCGAGCGCCTCCGCCTCTTCCGATACCAAACCCTCAATCATCAAAAGCTATTCCTCCTATTCCTGGTATTCCTCCATATTCTGGAGACAATCCATATAACGATAACTATAGCAGAACTGGTAGTATGTCTTCTGGCGATGGGATCAATAGAATGGCTGATAATAGCCTACAATTACCGGAAGAGATATCATATTTACTGAAGACAGTCATACAAGAAGATGGGCCACAATTCCTGTCTCTCCAACAGATCGATTCTATAATCGATTACTTCACTCGAGAGCGAAATAGACTTACATCAAGAGCGCAGACATTCCCTGACAAGCAGTCAGGCTCTGGGCTTTCACACCTTTCACAGCCACCTTCACAACAGGCCGATTTCGATAAGCAAAGAGCGACCCTATTAGACAACCCTCACGTTCAGGCGGCGCTCAGTTCTCTTCTACAGATCGGAGCTCTCAATAACTCTCAACACAAATTAGAGTCAGATTTCTCTGTTTCTAATAATAGTCAACCAAATAGTGGTCATTATGGACAACAGTCTTTGCCGTTCAATCGTGAGAACATTAATAACAGTAATGTTAGTAACGCTGCCACACGTCGTCACCCACTTCTTGGCACTGAATTGGCTTCAAATAAGCCTCACATGCAGTCTATTCCTGGAGCTCCGGGAGGTCTTGTCCGATATCCTCCGCCACAATCTTACAGCCAATACGGCATTGGCATTAAACACGAATATTAATATAATCCCTATATAAACTGTGTTTTTAAAGCATATTTTATATGAGTCACATTTTGTTTAACTTAAATGTTTTGCTTTTGTTTTCAACGGTTTTCAAGTTTGACAACAAATGTTTCTTATATTAAAGTAATGAATGCATGCTTTATAATAATTAATTAGAAGACTAAATGCTTTCATTAAAGTTGTACTTAATTTGTTTAACGAATAACAAGTGTTTGCCATTGATTCACAACTTATCTAAAAGTGGTCTAAGATATGATATAATAATTTATTAATGAATGCAATATTTTGTAAAAATGGTTAATATATTTTAGAAATTGTAAATAAACAACATATTCCTGTACCTGCATATCTCAATTGAATGATTAAGGTTTGCTTATTATGAATTAGTTGGCATTTATTAATTCTTAGTTATAAACCGGTCACAAAAAACTTTTAGTTGTTTCTGTTATTGATTTCTTTGAAAAGGAATCGAAAGCGTCGAGCAATACAATTGTTTCGGCTTCTCTTTACGAACAAATAGATCAAATTTCATTCTATTTTTAATGGAGACTCTTATTCAAGTTTAAAACCAATTCCATCCTCATTTCAATAGAAGCTGTTGATGACATTCACTTAGAAACATTGAAATTAGTTGTGAAAATATTGATCACCAAAACAAAGCGCATAATATGGAAATTGTTAACTCACTAAATTGTATTCAATAAACTTCAGATATGATAAACGACAGAGACAAACAACAAAGATATTCACCACATTCTCAATAAGGACGGTCTAAGCGTTATTTTTGTTGCATTTAAGAGATTTAAAAAAGTTTTAAAATAAAAAATACATAAAACAAACGAAAATTATATGATTTTCTTCAGGTTTATCTAATTCCTCGATCCTTCAAAAGAGGCATCCGAGACATCAAATTCATGCTCGAACACAAAATTAATTTAAAAGTCTTAACAGTAAATACTGCTGTCGTTATCAGAGGAAATGATGTATTGCAGGCATTACTGGATTCTACGACTGATAATCAGAAAACTTCTTCTAAAATCAGTCTGTAATTATAGCATTTTCAGCCTTAAATTACATTTTTTTTTTAAATTTTATTTTTTATATTTAATGAAAGGCTGAATAACAAAGAAATCATAGACAAATGTATAGTGGCTTTAATCAGAGTATTTGACACAATTGTCATCGCATTAATAAATTTTGTGTATTTTTTATTGAAAAATCCTTCAGCATAAGAAAGTTTAATCAAAGAATTGGATGAAGTATTCAATGGAATAGTACTTGAATTTGATAATATGCATAAGTGAGTATATCTCGAGTCGTGTATTAAAGAGATCCTAAGGTTGGAGCCATCGGTTGCTAGAATTGAGAGAAAGTCTGACTGCGATTGTCAATCAGGAAATATTTTTATCCCCAAAAACACATAAATAAGTATTGCCATAAGAGCCGCACACAGAGATTGCGACAATTTTTTAAAATCCCGACGAATTGAGACCCGAAAGATTCTTACCTGAAAACAAACATCTGATAAAATAAAAGACTTAGATGGCTTTTGCTGACTTAACTTAAAAATATTAAAACGATTTAAATTAAAGAAATTTGTATTTTTACCGAATTAGTTTAGTGAATAACTAGTGTTTGTCAATGATTCACAATTTATATAGAATACAACAAAGATTATAAGCTATGCTTGTAATTGATCTTCTAAAACACTAATATATTTAATACAATTTAATTTCATAAATATTTGGATAGCATTGAGGTTATTTTAAAACTTTTAACTACCAGTCGGCAGAGTTAAAAAATTGACATTAAGCTCTATGAGAACCAAGTAATTATTTATATGCATGTGGTCCGCAGGGCAAAAGTGGGTTAGAAACTATTGTGATCAAATAATACAAAAAATAAATGATTAATTTTATTGTCTTTACGGTGTCAGAAGTTTTTTATCCACATATGAAGCGAATGGCTTAAAGTGTAAATAAGTTAAATATGTCCGGACACGGTATCAGATAAAAGTAATTTTTAAAAAATGTGCGACCATTGCACTAAAAGACACGCGATAGATAAGAGATTTACGGTATATACTATATTATAAAATATATGGGTATATAAAGGACTTTATTCAATTAGTGTGATTAGTTATATTTTCACTAAATTATACTTATTTTTTTAAAGAAAAGTAAGAAAATATAAGTTAAATAATTGGCTAATTTTTTATAGATATATTACTAGAGACAAAAATAAAGCGCACTTTTAAGTAAGAGATATACTTTCTTGTAATACATTTAATTGAATCCAAT
>JAUJYT010001464.1:0-11502 GCA_033996565.1 Nanhermannia nana
ATCTCACCTTTAGCCCAGAGTTAGAGTGAGATTTTTACAGGTGTTACCTGTGTTGGCTGTGGGCAAATGCTACGGGCATAGGGATTGCTCAAAAACAATGAATATGTGGCCGGCATATAACAATCAAAGAACAACAGCGAGACTGGGATTCGAACCCACTACCCTTCGATCATGAGTCCGGCACCCTACCACTGCGCCACAATGACTTCCCCACAACTATTTCATGTTATTCATCGAAAATAATCAGATAAAAAAGTTTCGTAAAAAATTGTCAAAAAAGATGAGTTTTTGCATAATTATGGTTTACAAAAAAAAATTATAACAAACTGATCGTAAGTTATTTTTTCATAAAATTTTTGGCTCATAATCCCAAGTTTTGGATTGGAGTCTATAGTTTTGAACTCTTATTCTCCAGTCCATTCGTAGAAACGGAATGATTTCTTCAGTTTTCATGCTTTAGGAGAAATTTTATTATAGTTTTCCATGAAATAAACATTTCTTGAAATATTTTGTTTTAAAGTATAACAGAAGGAATAAAAACAGACTCACATATTGAAAAATATAGCTTAAATAATGGTTTAGCTAGGTTTTGCGTAAACTTTTCTTTGTATTTTTGCACAAATGAGAACTTTTCTAAGAAATGCCAAAAATTTGTTGACTATGTTATCATAAACAATGAAACATAAACTATAACCATCTGATTGAAACCATTTTAATTGTCATAATTTATAATTTATATTTAAAGGATTGTTATTAATGAAAAGTGCTTGGGCCCCACTTTTTTATTTAACCTCCAGCTTTGAGTCGAATGAGATCCGACACTAGTTGTGTTCAAAATATTATATGAATTAACTTCGAATACAATAAGTTGAATGAAACCATGATTTCTGGCATTTGAAATAATAACTCAGAAATTTTGAATATCAATTATTCTTTATCTCGATTTTTATTTAAAGTGAGTTTATTTCATATAGGAATGAAAATTCTTGAAGAGAAAGTCAAAATTTCGAGACTTGGAGTACTTTCTTATTTGACTCCTAAGGTAATGTACCGTAAGCTATAATTCCTTCATATAAGAGGAATTCAAGCTCTAGAGTTGTGTCAGTAAAAAATGGTAAAGAGACAAACCGTGTCTATTCTTAAAATACAATATCACAACAGAAAAAATCTGAAAAGGATAAAAAAATTGACTTTTTTAGCTATAATTTTAAATCAAAACATATAACTATAGTTTAAAGTTAAAATCAATCAATATTTTATGATTTGCACTATTGATAATGCTTTAACTTTAAGCATAGATTGAATTAAATATTGAACTTTTCAAACTCGTTTAAATTGAATCAATGTTCAAATCTTAGAATACTTCAAATCTAACTAATAATCAGTAAAACTTTTCCTATTTTTATTCTGAGTTAATTGTATTGCAGAAACAGTCAGTTAGTTCACGCATTGTTTTCTATTTTCAATTTACAGTTGTTGACAATAATCATCTATTGCTATAACTTTACAAAACTGTTTTTAAAATAAATTGAAAACATTAAAAAAAAATATTACTGATTTGTAAGTATTTTTGTAATAAAAATAGTTAATCAACTTTATTAAATGGGAATATTAAGGGAGAAATTCTTATCAAATACAAAAAAATTAATTTAATTTAAACTATGTATGAAAATCCTCTAAATCCAAATTACAATTCAAATATTAATTAAATTCCATCAAATCTTATCACAATATTAAAAAACACAAGTAGGACGTACAGCAAATGAAAAGCTAAGGGTGTCATGCAATACAATGCTGTAAATGGTAATAATGATGAGCACAGATCTCAGACTCGAATCTCAAGCTCAAATATGCTTACATTTAAAACTTGTATTTAAAAGCTCAAAGTTTTTAAGTGAGTTTTTACTTAAAACTAAGGAATTTTGATAAAAAAATGAGAGTCAAAGAGATTTAATGATAAACTAATAAATAAAATTAGATAACAGAATTTGTAAATCAAAAATTCTTTTAATTATATTATAGTAATGTACTATCTGTAAAAGTTTTGTGATAAATCATTTATTTGAATTTTCATATATAAAATATGAAAAATTCACCGAAATTAACTACAATTATAAAGCTATACTTCAAATTTTGAGATTATATAATACAGAAATTGGTTTTCGACAAAACAATCAGTTTGATCATAGAATCAGAAGCTCGAGTTTTTCACATCATTATATGGAAGTAATCGGCCAATGAATTAGTATGATTAAAGTGATCTATCATTCTCAACGCGTGATTGTTATACAGAGTATGATTTCCAGTCAGTCTGATGTCAAAATAATTGAGTACTAGTTCGCTAATATTGTATTATACTGTTTTCATTATACCCACTTAATACTGTTTCACCAATTATTAATGATATTCAGTCAGGTATATAAAGTTATTTAATACTCAGCTAATAATAAGTTACATAAAATAGTATAATTCATAGCAAGTCCATTGTGTCAATTGTCTCTTGTATTGAAGCTTTTATTTTTATCGCTTATCGATTAGATATTTCTCATATTTCTTTAGGAAAAAATTAATAAACTTTTGCATTCAATATATAATTTTGTTAACTGAGTTCGGATATAGCACTGTATATGTGGTTCATGTAATTCTTGTGATAAGAATAGTTTTTTCAATATTAGAGACGAAGCCTTTTTTTAGAGCTAACTTCCAGTAAAACACTAAACCAGTCCATTTGGGTGGAGTTGAGTGCAGCGGTAGGCGGACTTACCTCATCATTCCAAGAGTCACTTGGAAGGGAGTTTACATGTGAACACTTGAAGGAGCTGTTCTGTTGCAGCACAGTTAACATGCCTTTGGTTCGGCGATGTTATGCATGACTTTCTGTGTGCCTCTGTGTTGTTGTATTAAAAAGTTTCAGTGTCTGCCCAATAGCCAAAAATTGAGTTTAAAACAAACACTTCTCACTGTTTAGACTTTAGAAAGTTATTGATTTAAATTTGTGTTGTTTTTTGTTTAACAATTGGTTTGAAAGGAGTCCCAAAACTGGCTCCTTTGACAGGTAATCAAATGTTTAAAATAGCTTTACCGGTAAATAAGTCGGTGTTTTGTATATAAGTTATATTAGAGTTATTAGAGTTTATTTGATTAACCGGTGTTTTCAAACAAATTAATTTGTAAAGAGATCGCGACCACAACGACTACATACCAACAAAAGCCTTATATAATTGCGTCCATTTCGTCGTCCACCACAACAGGTCTGGATTTCATGCGAGCGACCACTTTGGCCACACCATCGCCAACACAATCGGAAGCGCTGTCATTAATCAACAAACCCTCTCACAGCTGCACTTCACCAACAATTGGTTCAATTACAAGCACTACTAATAATAAGGCTATTAAAAGATCGAACGGCTTCTCAATCGCCAACTTAGTCTTCAACGAAAACAACAGTCAAAACGTGGACAAAGACATCATCGATAGAGTTTGCAATACAGGAATGGGAGTACTCGAGAGATGTGATCCAAAAAATTTATTGAGTGACAAAATATCGCAAATTGATGAGCAACTTAAAGCTGATTTATATAATAAGGGCGTCGTTTCTCCGATAGCGAGTCGATCTGATATTGATGACGACGACCTCAGCATCAAAGTAGATGACGATGAACGCGAGCATTCGGTAAGTTTTGTGTTCACATATGAAATAACATGTGCGATGAGAGCGACGATCGCTTAAGACCAGTCTTTGAGCTATTAATAAACAAGACTTAATTGGTTGTATCGCTTCTTCTGACAAACAGGACGACGATAATCCTTTGCGCCCCCGTAGCGGTCATGAAGAGTTGGACTCACAAAGCATTAGGACCACTGCTGAGCATCATTCCGATGATTTTCCAAAGCGAAAGCAAAGAAGATATCGAACCACTTTCACCAGTTTTCAACTCGAAGAACTAGAGAAAGCCTTCTCACGCACTCACTATCCCGATGTATTCACGAGGTATGCGTTTTGCCATTTTTACAATCACAGTATAATTAGTTTAATAGTACCACATATTGTACGCTATATCCAAATAATAGCCATTAATTGGCCAACAATATAGTCGTGTTCTACCTTTAAAACAGTTATACAGTCAGTAATTGCATGCAATTCTCGAATAATATTAATTATACATTGAGTTAAGTTATTAATAAAGGCATAGAAGTAGCACGAAATGTAATCATTTTTTTATTGCTTATAATCATTATAACCATTTATTAGTATTAGTTAATGTGCCAACGATTTTGCAAATTATATTAAAGCTCAAAATGCCTTTTTTGCCTTTTGCTAAAAATGAACTTTTACTGACCTCAATGTTAGCTTAACTATAATATTAAGCTAATTATTGCTTAATATTCTTTTTTATAGTGTTCTAATAATTATTTAATAACTAATAAATATTTTTGACTGATTGGATAAAATTATTATCTAATTAAAGGAAAATAATGATCTTTAAGATAGTGATAAGAGTTAAGTTTCTAAAGATAAGTGAGAAAAGCATTAAATATAATTTAAAAGGTTCTTATTCTTGAAAGCATTAAAAAATTGATCAAATATTCATTTTTTAAGTTTCATCATTATTATGTGTCCGGCAATTATTTCATTTCAACACATTTAAACTTAATTTAATTCAATTTAATATAAATAAATATAATACTGTAGTCAGTAATTTATTTTTGCCGTACAATTAATTCAATCAAATGTGAATCGCATTACAACAAATATTTAAATTCTATTTTCTCTTAAGCTTAAGTCAAAAACAGAAAATAGTGAATCAATATCTTTATAAAGGACTTAATTAAATATTAACTATTAAATCAATGATTATTTATATATTCAGCAAAAAATGATATCTCATTGTGTTCCGGTTACATCATATTTTGTGTTACATCAAGAATAACAAAACTATAGAAATAAACGCATAGATAATTGAAATTATTTTAGTATTATGTTTCGTACGAAAGCATTTTTTTCAATAAGATAAGAATTTTAAAATTAAGTAATGAAATAAAATCTGAATAATTATACTTTAAGAAAATATAATCGCCCACATATCAGTCTTATTTGAAATGAGGGTATATTTTGTTTGAAATGAGTATCTTATTATGATTCTTATTAAGAAAATTACAATTTATGAGATGACAAACAGAATTTAATAACTATTAAAAAGATTGAAATATTTTAATTGATATGAGGAAAAAATGGTTTAAAACTGTTTATAGACTTATCAAAAGATTTTTAACGTTGGAAAATATTTGAATTTAATTTGTCTTTTTGTGTTTAAAGTGGGAATCAATTAAGATGAAGGCTTTCAAGGATTTCTAGAGATAGCTTTTTAACATGCTAAACAGTTTTCTTAATTTCCTTAATTTATTTCCCTAGTAGTAAAGCAATAATGAGTTTCGCAATTGATTTAATAATTAGCATCACTTATCATAAACTTTTAATTGTTAGTATTATGAAAGAAATAATTATCTTCAAAAAATATTTCCAATTAATATTTAATACGTAAATATATAAATGAATAATTAATACAAGTCGTAATCTTTATTAAATAATATGGCATTCATTAACTTATAGCGGCGCTAATCTTATTAGATTATAATTTAAATTTTGTCACTATATGACAAAAAAGTAGGTTGTTTTAAGTTAACGCTTTTAAAAGACTTTATAAAGTTTTCACCCTCTCTGACAAGTGAGATAAGTAAGAAAAACAGTCATGAAATCATAGACTATTACTTAAACTATATTTATTGTGGGGATTTGATGACGATCGCCCCAAACTATAGTACATCGATTGTATAGCAATGCATTTATCTTATTCAACTCGAATGATACTTTGCTTTGAGTTAAAATTATTGACTACTTCGTGCTTTTGTGAAAATGGGCACAATTTTTGAAATATATATAAAAAACGCTCATTTCAAACATTTGAAACTATACAAACATTTAATTAACCTTAATAAGGAATGTCTGTCATTTCTGTAAAGTAAATTATCTAAATATTGAGTTGTCAACGTCAATGTCACTATTGTCGTATCGCTGCATCAGAAAAGTCAGCTAAACCTGCAGCAGGTAGGCTTTCCGATGCATTTTCCTGCTTATTTTCATTTCATTGCTATACTTCACTCTTAACTATTAAAATCTTTATTCTTAGCGGTAATTCCATTTGTGTTCAGGTATTTCTTCTCTGTTGATAAAGTCTTCCTCAATATTTACTTTAACGCCCGTCAGAAGCAATTTTCAGCTAATTAACTATTTTTCTTGCAAAGAATATTTTCATCTTATTTTTCATAAAAATTGTTATTTCTATTGCTTTTGCCAATTATTATGTAGAGTCTAACTATAATATTGTTCTGTACTCTAAAATAAAAAAAGTTTATTACTATATAAATAGAGAAAAACCTCTATTATAAAAGAAATAGTTTTGCAGTGAATTACTTTTATAATGAAACTAAATGCCTATTTTTAAGTGAGGAACGCTTCAAATCAATATATAAAGTCCTGTTTTGATTGTCCATTAAATAATTACTTATTACTACTAATTTAACCATCGAATGAATTAAGTATTTACCGGTACTGTCCTATTGAGTAACATAAACTGCTATTTAAGAGCGTTTCAATGGATTGCGTGAAACAATGCGCGAGTCTATTCTGAGTCAATACAATTGGTAATCAAATTCTCTCATAACTAACTCGAAAGGCATATCACAAAAAATAGTTGAATATGATGTAGAGTACAGCTGTCCAAATCAGTTATGATGTTATCACTCTTGAATAGATGCCGAAAGATAAGCGTTTGAGAACTCAATGCAAAATGCACTGAGTTTATTGATATTGAGAACTATTACTCAATCACCAAAACTATTATAAATTTAATTTTTGAGTATAAGTCTCATCTTTTGATTCTTACGCGTCAGTAGATTTTGCTGATATTGCATAACCGATTTGGTCACCTGTACTAAAAGACAGGAAACCAAACTCACCATAAATTATTACAATTTTTTCATGAAAACTAAAACTGACAGTTTTAATGAATCACTATTTACTTATTTCGTTCGACGCTTTTAATAATAATACTAATAGTACGCTAAGGCTTGTCGAGGCTGTTATTGAAAATTAGCCTCAAATTAAGTATAATTTTTTGAGGCATAAACGCAATCGACAACTTTCACTATTTTAAGGGCTATATCTGTGGCAGAGCTAAAGTTAATTTATTTTAATTGCGCATTCAGTTTACTATCATATTAAGTGAATGCAAGACAATAACAATGAAAAAGCGGAAATTATCTTCAATTAACAATTTTAGTTTACGATATAAAGCGTCCGGTTGTGACAATTTAGTGCCACAAAAATGAAATAAAGTCTAATTTATTAGTCTAATAATTGGTAACCACGTATTAGAAACTTCAATAATTTGATAGCCTTTTGATTTTTTGTATCTTGAGTCGAGCGGCGACTTAAGGAATTTCAATCACAGCCAGAAATATTACTGTAGCAGTGATACAGTGCCAAGCATTCACTTTCTCTGGTATCTGAGAGTGCCATTTGCGTGCCGTCGAGTCACGTCACTATAAATTAAAGCTCAATGATGATGATATTAGCTCGTTATATGTTAGATGTAATTCTGACTACACTATAGTTAAAATTACCCAGTCTGCTATCAGAACCCAAAACTAATTAAAAAACACCGAATCAAATCTCTCTTTCTTAATAACCAAGAGCAAATATAAACCATATTTATATATATACTCGACTTTTTATTATTTGTTGTTTGTTGTGATAAATCTGTCAGAACTTCTAACTATCACCAAATGATAATTTTCTATCTCTCCCCTGACTCTAGTTATGTGAACTGATGAGAACATGTTTCAGAAATTCACTCGAATTTTTTGTTTCAAATGCGAAACTCTGATAATTATTTTCTTTTGAGAAATAATTTAGTTAACTAACTCAGAGACATCTCAATTATACAAGAAATTAATTTTTGGTTTCATAAATAAATTTTTAAACACATAAATTGATGTTCAGTAACATAAGATAACTCAATAAAATAAATATATTTGTATTTGATTTAAAAACTAATTTATTACATGAATTGAATAGAATGTAAATTAGAATCAATAAACAAGAATAGCTTCGACGTGGGTCTAAAAATGCTAATTCTTTTGAAAACTAATATGAAAGTTAGTAAATTACAATACTGGCGACCTATGGAGAGCTGTAGTATTTTGGACAGCGGGGTTGTTACCGATGAGATGGGCTTTCCCTCTACTGACTTACAAAACACGTCTCGCTTTAATTAACTTTAAATTTAGGCTCATTTCCCTTCCACCCAAATTTTCTTGTCTTCTAATTAACTTTATCACTGCAACCTGTCTCCTAACCATTTTTGCGGTGTGTGTATTATTGTGCCTCAAGGCCTATTTGATGCCGTGCGGGTCAATTCTTTCTAACAAACGAGTATAGATATACACTTATAGCTAATACATGTATTGCATATACTCTTCTCAAAAACTCGTCGAAAGCTAACAACAAGCTCTTCAACTTCAGTTACATTATATTTTATATTCAAACAAAAAGTCCAATTCATTTAAAACTAAAGCAATGCTTTCAAACATTTTAACAACCTTTTTATGAATAGATTCATTGAATATATTGACTGTTATTTTATTGAATGTTATTTGTATTGAATGTTATTTTATTTTATAGGGAGGAACTGGCGATGAGAGTGGATTTAACTGAAGCACGAGTTCAAGTGAGTATTTAATACCATTAATAAGCGATTTGATTTTCTTCTAAATAAATGTTTTACTGTTATGCTATTGAATGGCCATATTGTGATCCTTATTTATTTTATTACCAACTGATTTGACTTTAACGATAAGGTTCTTGTGAGCCAATGCCAATTCTCTGGTCAATTGTAATGCGCTTAACATTTTAAAGTAATGGCTCACTTAATGGGTGACAACGCCTATACACGTATACTTTTTGAAGTATAAACACAGTAAATAAGCAATAATAAGCAATTTGATTGCAAGCTCTAGCTTTCAAGCTCTACACTATGAATTGATAAATGATTTGTCTTATCATTAATGTTCTTCGGCATATCTTAATTTTATTGGGGAATTAAGTCTATGTCAGACTTGGGTTTGCTTTCAGCCCCCAAATAAACATTATTAATATAACTTACATTGCATTAAAATTTAAGTGACTCTATCTTTAATCGCGAAAATGGTTTCGCTATACTGTACTGTATTTGCTGTTGATTTGCAGACTTATTTTGTTTTTTTATTTTCTATTTTTTGACTCTATATAGAGTATTACTAACTTTCTATGCTTTCCAAATAACTTGAACAGTGGTTTATTCAGTGCTTTACTTTGCAATTAATGATAACACCCATAGAGATAAGGCCTCAATAACTCCATTAAAATTTATTTATTCTCATCTCATTTGTACGAAATTTTTGCAATCTTTAAAGTTTGTAATTCTTTCTCGACTTCTGCTAAAAGGTGTGGTTTCAAAACCGGAGGGCTAAGTGGCGAAAGCAAGAGAAAGCTACAGGAGTTAGTGGTAACTCAACGCACGGCTACAATCCATACGGTGGCGGAACACCAAGCGGTGGAACTGTATTACCATCACAAGTGATCACCAACAATATGGCTGCAATGCATGGTTCAGGTGCTGGACATCACGGCTCTGCATCGGCGGCTGCGCTCTCAGCAGTTGCCGGCAGTCCCGGTGCTTTGTTTGGTCCACACGCGGCTTTGGCTGCGGCCGCATATCGAAAGCCAATATTAGATCACTCAAGTCTTAAATCGTCGGCTTATTTGAATTCTCCGGCGATGTTCAGCCCAAATACATTCAGTTTTGCAAATGCGGCCGCATTTCCGTTTCGCGAACTGACCGCAGCATATCCTCAACTCTTTCACGGGAACCCATCTGCGAACGCAATCTCTCCCTTCGCGAACCCATTTCTGTCTCCGTACGCAAATGCCAGTAACTCTTTTCAAAGTCTTCTCGCATCGCTCTCTTCATCACACAATAGGCCTAAAATAGGAGATGAGGCCGGAATGCGATCATCATCTCATTTCATGGCTGTTCAGCAAAACTGTATCGATAGACAGTCACCACCACTACGATTGTCGAACTCAAGTCCAAATGAAGGTCTGGCACACAATTCAGGATCTGTTTCTGCTTCAGTTCCTGCTGACCGGCGAAATACAAGCATAGCTGCTCTTCGTTTGAAAGCACGCGAACACGAAATGGCTGTTATGCGAAGTAAAGACCCCAATAGTTCAAGTAGTAGTGATTCGTCAATAAATAATGGCACTGATAACACCATTTAATTATCATTTGCCTCTAAGCATTCATATATCATGTAATTGATAAACAAAAAAATGCAGTTTCACATCAAATATATTTTGAATTGCATTTTGTAATTTCACACTTTTCTGTGATCCCATCAATCCGTCCATTGATTAATGACAACAAAAAATCTCTCTTATATCAAACAAATTACTTATTAATTTGCGTCCCATTAATATTTATTAAACAATTGTAAGTTAACTATGATTTCATTTTACATAAACTTTTTTATTTTCAAATGCATGCCTATAGTAATTATTTATCTAATTTTGGATGAAATGTTATGTAAAATAGATACAAATGAACAAAAGTTT
This sequence comes from Nanhermannia nana, assembly GCA_033996565.1. NCBI lineage: Eukaryota > Metazoa > Arthropoda > Arachnida > Sarcoptiformes > Nanhermanniidae > Nanhermannia > Nanhermannia nana. The sequence goes on from JAUJYT010001464.1 coordinate 10,715, forward strand.
TGCAAATTTTTCACTTTAATTAGAGGCAAATAAATAATTTGAATAAAACCAAACGATTATTATATATATTTATGTAATAAAACATTGATATTAATGCAGTAAAACTTATACTTAAGAAATAGTAGAAATTATACGCACGAAAAATTGCAATCCAATGACTGCTTGAGAGGAATCATAATTTTATTTTATATATTTTTTCTGCTATGACTTATAATATAACCTCTAATTTTGACAGTGAGTCGTATGCAGTTTAGAAAAGACTCACTTAAACAGAGCAAAAATGATTAAGAAAAGCAATTGCTGCAAAAGAAAGCGTTTCCAAACCAAATTCGGTGGTCTCTGACTTGCGTTCATATAGAGAAAGGACACACAATGTGCTGTGAATTACTATTAAATTGCAGTGGCATTGGTGTGCAATTTAGTATAATGTGATGTCCTTTATATTGCCTCAATCTCTGTCTAGTAATAGTAATTCGCTTCACTGATTCGACTTAAGAGTAGGACTAATAAGGCATCATTTGAAAGAGAGGTTCATTGAGAAATACTCTTGTCTTCTGACGCACGCCAAACACGAGAATATCATTGAGAATAAAGCTAAAGCCAAATGTTTTCAGACCAAAAATAAAATTGTGAGAAATGATTTCAAGCTTTTAAATTGCTTTCTTTCATGTATTAATAAAAAATAGAGAAAGCATTAGCGCTATATATAATTTATATACAACAATATTATTTTTATTTGCTATAGTTTTTTAAGAAACTCTACGCTTCAATGAATAATTTTAATGATC
>JAUJYT010001465.1:0-11492 GCA_033996565.1 Nanhermannia nana
CATCAGATCAACATGTTGTTCAGTAACTGCCTTCAATGTTTTTATTGATTTAATTAATTCGAATTTTGTATTAATGAAAAGCAATTGCTTTAAAAATTAATCTTATTGTAAAACAAAAGTATAATAAATTGTTTTGTAATATAATGGCCTAGAAATCGAAGATAACTTTTTGTTATAACAGAGCCATAAAATTGAAATATAATTATATGACAAATTATCTGAGATAATGAATTGGCTTAAATTCTGAAAAAACATCTAGTTAAATATCCCAATGCAAGGTATAAATAAAATTTTAGGCTTTAATATTTTTGTCAATACTTGTAGAAAATTAGAAACTTAAGTATTTGTAAACTAAGCTTTATTGCATAGAAATCCACAAAATATTTCATCGGGTCTATTATCTTATGAAATTAGGTGAAAATGGACCAAAATTATTCATCAAAAGACAAGAATACCCCTTCAAACTATTAATGATATCCAAAACAGAATTAAAGCGGGAAAAGGGATACAAAGGCGGTTCGGAGAGCGATTAGTAATAGATTGGCCCATCACTTAAGTCCGATTAAAAACTGATTATGAAAGACAAATTGCAAACCATGGACCTCATTCAATAAAAATCTATTTATTGAAAAAACCAGCGAAATATGGGATAGTGTTGGGCATGTTTTTCTGGCTTCATATTGCATTGAAGCATACCATAAATCTAAACCAACTTAATTATAATTAAATATAATATTTACTTAACTTATATTCAAAATAGTATTAATTTTTGATAAGAAATAAAAAGTTAATTAAAAAATTTTTGCGGATTTCTATGCAATGGATGCAATTTAATAAAACTTTTTAACTAATAGTTTAAGTAAAACTTTAAAAGTTTTAAAGAAATATTTTTCTAGAAATGGCTTAGTTTTGAATACTATTATGAAAGTAAATACTGTATTTAATAAATATTACGGTTCTTTTTAGTGAGAATTATATGACTAATAATAAAAACGGTTCAATTTATTACAATGTTGTGAATAGAATCCAATTTTAATCTTATTATAAAATGCAATTTTATAAACTTATTACAAAATTTATAAATTGAAGCACTGCTAAGCACTTCAATACTTTGAGTAACTTATTTTAGTATTTAATAAATCACTTAAAAAGATATCAAACTCATGAATGAACAACAATTAATTGTTTTGTAATAATCTACACATAAACTGTTATAATATTAGTGAAAATTCTCTCTTAGAATAATATAGTGAGTAATCCTTATGCTTTCTTACAATGAAATACAATTTTCAAGAGTTTCATCCAATTTAGAAAATGAATTTTGTTAAGTAAAAATCAATTCAATTTTCATCTACTTTTGATTGAATGACTGCAAAAATAACTCGAAGTGAAAGTGACTGATTTCCAGTTTTTCACATTTTGTGCCTCTATTTTTATTATTACTATTAGTTCTTAATTTAAGTAATGTAACGAAGTCTAAGTTTTCTTTTTATGCATAATAATAATAAATTTTAAAACATCTTAAATTATAATTCACAGAATAAAATCTTTAGGACACAAATCTATTCATTTAGTGTTTGTATTGATTTAGAATTAAAGCTAATATGAATTTATAATTATTGTTATTCATGTAATGCTTAATTCAAAGTAATTTTTATTGATGTGTAAGCGATGGGGTGCGAGCGTTTGCAATATACTTATTAAAGTATAACAATAAATCTTTGCAATTATTATGCAAGCATTAAATTTTTGAAGGGATTGAGATTTGAAAACGTAGTTTAAAAATAGCACAGATCCAGAACCTTGTTTTACTCAATCATAGTAAACGCGTTACGCATTAATGCAGTGAACAGAAAACAAGATAAAGCGAGAAGAAAATATCGATTTCTCTTACCTGTTGGCCTTTCGTGCGAACGGTTCGAAGCATTAGTATTATTAACGCATGTCGTATTGGTGTCCACATTAGAATGTAGCTGTTGTTGCAGCTGTTGGTGCATTGCTTGAGAGTTTGAATTACGTTTCTTAACAGTCACTTTCCGAAACACATATCCCGTAGTTTTTTCAATGACAGCTTCGCCTTCACTTAAACTCGAAACGGATTCATGCACTGCCTGAGCCGGGTCTGAGCCAAATGCATCTTCGTGTCCACTACTGCTTCTTCTCATTACTGAACTGTTAAAAAAGTTTTTTGGTGGAGAAGAATAGTTACAGTCAGCAACACCTGAGTCGGGAGCACTTGTTGTTGCAGATGATGGACACGAACCATATTCCGCCTCAAGCGATGAACGTTGAGATTCTTGAACCTCTTCTGCGATCGCTCTTTGCTTTCTTAATGGACTAACTCTTCTACTACGAGGTAAGGGTTGGGGCGTTAGTCTTGGGTCTGAAATATTTTCATCACAAAATTCTGATGACGTCGATCGAGATCGAAATGAGCTCATTGTTGTTGAAAACTCATCAGATGATTGACGTTCTGATTGCTTTTCATAAGATGATGGCCTACTAGTAATAGGAGAAGACGGCGGGAACTTGAATGCTGTCGCCTGATTCTGAGCTATTGAGCTCAATATTCTACAACTATTTGGCGTTCTTGGACTCGGAGTACTGCCTGAGGAGTTGGTTTTATGAAGTTCTTCTTTGCCATAATCACTGACTGCTTCTTCTTCTTCTTCAGAACTGGAAGTGTCGAGCATTCTATTGGATATTTTGCGAAAAACAGTCTGTTTCTCAACTTGTTTCTCAAGAGGGGAATCATTTCTACTGCTTTGACCGCTTCCAGTAGTAGACACTAAATCGACCGCTGACTGCAAAACCTTTAAAACAGGACTCGGCGGTAATTTTGGCGAATCTTCTTTATCAGTAGAACTTTTATGTGAACTGCCAGACAAAGGAGACTTTGGAGATTTGGGAGATCTGGGTGGAGAAGACTTCGGCGGTAATGAATCTACTGGTGGTAGTCGTGAAGGTATAAACCCTTTTGCAATTGTCTTCACAACTGAAAAAGATGATGACGAAGAAATAGGTAATGTAGCGCTGTCATCTTTGTCGGCTTTTTCGTGATCCTCTTCTATCGATTGCGACGATGACGACGAATGTTGATGTTGTGCTAAAAAACCTTTTCAATAATACAAAAGAAATAAATTTCAAATTTTGAATAACAAACAGATTAAGTAAAGTTGAGTTTTATAGAGGTTCTGATAAACACAATCAAGTTTTGCAAAATTTTGAGTTCAATCTAAAACTCATAAAATTTGTTTTCGAAAAGACATTTGCAAAGACACGCGAGAAGAATGAGTTGAGAAATGCATGAATACCTGTATTTGATTAATGTTTGTGTCATATTATTTAAACTTTTTTGAACTACTCGAGGAAACAATTTCTAAAAAAAACAAATAAAAAAATATTTCTGAAAAACAACTAAATTTCACTTAAAAATTTGATAAGAGCACGATTTTAAACTACATTTTAATTACTGGTCTCTGTAATTGTTTAAATCTTGAAACAAAAAAATGTAATAAAATTGAAAAAACTATACAGTAGTGTATAATGAAATTTTAAGTTAATGAAATATTGCTTACTTGTACGAAATGTATTCTTTATAGACTTGCTAATGGCATCACTAGCTGTCGATTTACTCGGAGATGAACCCTTTTTTATTCGTCCACTCGCTGTTCTCGTATATTCTCTCATCCATTCACCAGTTATTGCTTTTAGTTGACTATCAGGTATATTATAATAATAAAATTTATTAAATATATTTCATTTAAAGTAAAAATTAAATAAACAAATTGTTTATAAGGACAGAATGCACACAAATAAAAAAAACTTCATATATGAACTGGAAATAGCAGTCTTGAGTGCAAATAAAGTAAAGCAATTTGAACTTTGGGAATAAGCAAAATCTTTATTACTTGGTTGGGAATAAATATCAACATAAAAGCAGGAAATTAACACTTGCAAACTCATTTATTATTTCAATCTTAGGATTCATTGCTGTCATTTTTTAAGGTTCAAAATACAATGTCTTTGTAAACAATATAAATAGTCTGGATTTGTGTAATATTTTAGAATCAAGCGGTTAAGGGGTCAAGGGGTCAAGTGTGCAAAGCATTTGAAGTTCATTTCAGTATAACTGCATGCAAATGATAAATCTGTGAATCCATTAATAGTCAATATGAATAGTTTAACATACAAAACGATTTCTGACAATTCTAATAATCAAAAAGCAGAACATTATTTTACAATTATTAAAAGGTATTGCTCAGTATAGCTTATTATGTCAGCCTTTTTACATAGGGGTATATTTTTAGATGCAAATACAAGGCGTGTCAGGTAATTCCATCAGTTGGATGCTTATTAACTGATTGGTTATTCAGTAGAAAAATTTTAGAAATTCAATGCAAAATAGAATAGTGTAATGATTGCATATATCATGAGGTATGCGATGACTGCATACAGATTGTAAATCTAAAAAATAAATTAAAGAATAGAATAACAAATGGATGCTTTGAAAATCTTTTGATGACGAATGTTTTCTTAAGATTAATTCATTATCTTTCTCTTATAGTCTCATCTATTTTATTACATGCATTGGTAACAAAAATTATTAAACAATTTGGAGAAAATTAACTTAAAATGTAAGGTTTTAATGATTTGAAGAGCAAATCATTTAAATTACATGTACAGTCATTACTATTTATAGCGAACTTTTAATAGAAAATGCATTCTTTTATAAGAACAGCACAAATAATAATAGATTTTTAAATATTATTTATTTACTCAAAATTTTATTTTTATCAAATGAATTGAGAATTAGTTTTTAAATTGAGAGCTCAAACAGTTAATCATTCAATTTTTGTAAGCTTAAAATTAAACGGATTATCAGATTCCCAATATTTCTTTCAGTCACAGAATATATTATATTATTTAAACAAATTGAATAATAAATAAAAATAACAGTAATTTTTAATTTTTCATTAAAAATCTATTAATTGAAACATTATTTGAATGATTATGAATATTAACAAAGATTTGTATATAAATTAATGTTTGACATCACCATAAATAAAGCGAGAATTAATGTTTAAGCATTTGTTGGTCTTTTAATGTAATAATTGAAATAACATTTGAGTGCTTGTGATCGACTCTGCATTCCATTTGAAAACTATTCCCAGAATCTTGATTTCAAGCATTTGATTCAATGAATAGGAGTTCAATTCAAGAGCAGCTGTGAATTTTCATTTCAATCATTTAAAATAACTGATAACAAAATTAATGGAAGTTTTGGTGATTTCAAGAATTCGAACCTAATTTCAGCAAATTTTTCTTTTTTATAAAAATAGTTAATTGAGTCTCAAAGTTATGATGTGAATGAAATATCATATAGAGCTCAGAATTATCGATCTTTTGAAGATTTAAACAGAATAGACTAGAATTCTGTGAACAATTCAAGAGAACTTGCGCTACAAATCAGGTCTACTAAACCTCAAAACACTGAATAGAATATTTTATAAGACTTATCCCCCATTGTATCGTATGATTTAATTATTTAGAAAATACGGTGTTTTTATTTTATAATAAATAAATGATTTCTGGCGTTGTATTTCATTTTATTAAACTTATACTCAAATGAACTGTTTTCTTGAGTCCAATTATTTGAAACATTGGTTTTACGTTTAGGTTTCAAAGGTCACAGGTTATACTTTGCAAACAATTTTATATAAAATTTAATTAAAGTCTTAAATAATGTTTCATAAAAATGTGTTTGTTATCTATGAATATTAGACAAGGTTGGACACAGTCTTTATTTCAATTTTAAGTTAAATATATTAAAAGAGTAAACTGTATGCGCAAAGAAAGTGAAGTAACAAACAAATTATGTTAAAACCTGAGCCATTAATTTAGAGAAAAGCAATTATAGAACTGTAACTCAAAAAGTAATTATTCAGTCGAAAAGTGTAGGCAAAGAGTAAGTGCGAAACTTTTCAATTTGATTGACTTACATTTGCTTATGACAAACGAGACAAACCCATTGTTGCCCATCTTCGCTGTAATGCCTACACGTTTTACAAACTTTTTTACGACATATTGAGCACACGGCCCCGCGATTAATGATTCTGCCCAACTCTGTTAAACATCGGGCACAGTTTCTGGTGGGATCGAGCGATCCTTGTTTTATAATACCACGCTTTCGAAGTCGTTGGATCTCTGCTTTCAGTTGACTACAAAAATAAAAATAACTTAAAACAAAAACAGAAACCGTAATAACAAGCTTCGAGTTAATTAGTCCTGTATTCATTCATCTTGTGTTTAAAGCATTTAATTATTTAATGTTTTTCAGTATTTACTACAGAATCAAAAGTAGAACCTAAATACTCTTTAAGTCACTTAGAGTTGGGAAATGTGAAAAAATTAAAATGAAAGTGAAATTAATGAAGTGTGACATTAGATTATATGCAAAGTCAATGAATATTAATGAATAAAACATGCGAAACATGCAAAACAGATGCTTTGATTTCAATATATTTAACAATAATTATAGCAAAATGCAAATGGGTTTCCATTAAAACTTTTAATATTTAGTCTTAAAAAATGTTTTCAGTGGCATTATATTATTATTAAGACAAATCAAGGGTAAACGAAAGGATAGCCTTAGGCTAGAAAGAACTCTGACTCCAGTGCAGGAAATTCACATCTGATCTGAACCAAACATAAAATATTGAAATAATTTGATAACACGCTAACTATTACAGTAAGTATTACTACAGTATATATAATATGAAAATACAAAAGGATTATATTAAAAAATTTAGTGTAAAGTTCATTATTCGTGAGTTTTCAAGTTATGATAGCTTTGGACTTAACTTTAATAAGCAGAGCCGAGAATTTCCGGAATTTTTTAAACCGCTAATTTTGAGAAAATACACACATAATAAGCTTACTTTATCTGAGAGCTCACATAATATTCGAACCATAAAACTAACTTCTATGCTAAGGAAAAGTCTGCAATTTTCTCATTTTCAGACAATTGCTCGAAATTTTCATTTTTTTAAATATATTTAAGGCAATTAAGATAAGAGATGATAATTAATAAGATGTGATAATGATAATCTTGGCATTTATAAACAGGGTTTAACGCTTTTTTCATTGAATCATTCAATGAAAAATTTGATATCAGGTGGTCTTGCATTATATTTAATTAATGTGACTTAAACAAAATTGTATTTTATGCTTCAGATATTTTTTTTTAAAAAAGTTCAGAAATTTTTAACAATTTATTCATAATTTTATGTAAATTTGAATTTTAAAACCTGAGTTTATTTGTTTTTAACTCCGGAAATTCTTGGCTCTGAAAATAAGATATCTTTAAAATTCCAGTAGAAATGGGTGTAAAGTGAATAACTTTTCAAGGAATGTTTTTTAAATCTGAAATTTCATTCATCAAATAAAAAACATTTCAGTTATAAATATTATATAATTATTTTATATTCTGTATTCAATTTAAATTTTATTTTCCATAATATTTGCAATTTGACTGCCATAACATTTATGAAATTTAATTCATTTTGAAAAATTAAAAAAATTAATTATTTAATTTCGGAAAACATGTTTAGAGCTTATATAAATATTCGTGACTTAACAAGTCGTATTAATATAATCATATATACCAGATATATACTGAACTGTTTAGATACAAAAGATATAAATCGGTGTCAAAATCTGATAGTTATAAGTTTTTGATTCGTCACACAATAAATGGTTTTCCATTTCGAAAAGAGATCAAAAACAAGATTCAGACATGAAAGTGAAATATCTTTTATTGTTTAAAACTAAAAGCAAATTGTAACCAATGATTTGCAATTATTAACTATACAAGTATCATAAATATTAATGATTCGGTAATATTTAACTTAAAATGAGTTTCATTTTAATAACAGAATCATTACATACAGTTTAACAGTAACTACTGTTTAAAACAAATTGATTTTCTAATGAATCCGAATCTATTATTTTACTTTATTGTTTTGTAATTAATATTTATATAATTACACATATTAAATAACGTATATATTAATGCATTTATTATATAATGTAAATAATAAATTTTTAAAAATTAAATTATATTTAGATTTTAAGACTAAGTTAGAAATACTTTTTAATATTTAATATCTTGCATTGAGTTAATTTAGCATTTAGTTTATTTTGAAATTTTTTCGCAGAAAAAAACATAGTTAAACAAAAAGCATATTGTGCTAAACAATAGAATTAGTTGTAAAGCTATAAAGTATACAAATTATCTGCACAATAGAAATATTTATATTTTGTATTTGTGATTAGCAAAGAACGCGATTGTAATTTTGGATGATTGTTGTTTAGATGAAAATCACTTATCATTGTTTTTAACCATAAGAATAGTAGAGATAAATTATAGGGAAATTAATTGAAATCATATATTGAACAATGCGTGCGTTTTCAGTATTTCAGATTCTTTCATGAAAATGTTTAAAAACTGGAGCATTTTTTCAACAAATTGGGTTAAGAGATTCAGTTAATGCTTTTTATAATAAAAGAAAACTATTTGTGTCACATTTAAAAATCTGAATTTTATATTTTTCTGTTTAATTTCCATCAACGATATAAATATAAGAAATTTTTTAAGGTCTATCTAAAAGCCCATTAGATAGAAATGCTTTAAAGTCATTAACAAATTAATTTATGATATTACTTAAAAATAAAGACATACTTTACAAGTTTAGCTCACAATATTAGTGCTATCATACAATATTGGATTTGTATTGGATTTATAAAAGTCCTACCTTTGGCACCTAATTTAGTTATAAATTTATATAAATTAGAGTAAAGCGTTTTGTTCTCTTATGTTTCACTCCTGGGTTCTCAATCAGATTAATTTACTTAAGATTAATGTTCAGAGAATGTTGGAATACGTACTGTACAGAATTGTACGGATACAGGTACAGGTACAGTTCAGTACAATTACTTTAAAAACTAAAAAATTTCTGTCCTAATTTAATGTTTTACAGTACAATTCAAACATTTTCAAATGTGGTAAACTCTTTTTACTATCCTCTAAATTACTTTTCATAGAAAACTAGTAGCAGACTCAGGGCCCATAAAAATTTGGCAAAGTATATCAGAGACCTTCTTGTTACGGTTAAATTGTAATATAATTAAATCTCTATACCTTTTAATCTTTAATAGTTATAACCACTAACGGATAATTTCAGTAAAATTACACTTACTCTATAATGGAATTCCATGGCAGTGGAATATTTTAACAATGGTTCTGCTGCTTAACTGCATGCCTACATCAGCTCGAATGATTCGCTTTAGCTTCAAGGTAGATTTTGGGACAGAAGTTTGAGTTTAAGTTTTGGTCAATTTTTGTTTATTTTTATTTAAACATATTTTCAGATTCAGATATTTTTAGAGAAACTACTATTTATATAAAAAATAATATTCTGTACTTTTACTTTATTTTAAGAGTTATTACTATAATTATTCCATTGATTGTTGGCCTCATTTAAGTTGTGATAAAAGTAAAAAATTCTTAATTTTATTTTTATACTTTGTGTTCTCATAACTACAAAAACTATTAAAACTTATATGAAAGTACAACTTGTAGACAGCCCGCGAAGCAAAAAATTTTAGTCCCGCAAAGAAAATGAAAAATACGAGCTAATTATGAGTAAATTAAAAAAAATTATTGCAAAACTTGCACAGTATTATCCCTTTTCTTATCATAAATATAGATCACTCTGTAATGATCTAAAAAAATTTCTCTGAACATCACAACGATTGCATGAAAAAATTCTGCTAATCAAATAACTCCAAATATAGCTACAAATTAGTATCTTTACTCTATCGAATACCCGAAATACACCAATACTTCGCTTTTCATAACATCTTCTCTAACAAAGCCTGTTTCAATGCCTGAATATGAATATTTAACTCATTATACATGCTTTGGTTTCAGTCACTTTTAATTTCCAATTACACGTAAAATTTATATTTTGTTTAAAAGCGCATAATGTGGAAAAAATTTAAGTATTAATATTAATTTTTCATTTTCTGACTAAAATAATTGGGATGTTTCAAAGCTACTTTTAATTAAAATTACGATTATTGTTACGGAAACACTTCGTTATAACATCAGCAGTCAAACCCCTATTTACCTGCCCCTAAGCAAATAATAAAAGAAATATTTCTCAGAAATTCTATAAAACCTAAAAATGGTAAAAAACACATAATATTGAAGTAAATCTATTTTGTTGCTTGTTTTGCTAGTGAATGCTTGTTTTCAAATATCAACAATAGAGAAATCTCAAAGGACTTATGCATTTGACTAATCCTTGAGTGTATGTCATGGATTTTCGAAAAATCAAATGAAAAACAATACTGCATTGCACTGTGACAGTAGGGCTTATGCTTTATTTTCTTGTGATTTCATTGATAACTGGTTTAAATTTAAAATCATTAATTAAAATTAAACATCTATAATTAATTTCTTCTATTAGTTAACTGTAACCAAAGTCAAAGTAAAATAAGTTAAACATGCTTAAAAAGATATTAAAACAGAGTTTATTTACAGTCGATTTTATAAGAGTTGAAATTATGCAAACGAATTGTCGTTATTATTATAAAACGTGTGTTTCCAATAGACCTGACTTCAAAACTTGAATTTTCTTGTAGGGGAAAGTGAGTTGCAATTATATTTTTCATTTTTTATTTATAAATAAAGCTGAGACCATTTTTGCAACTTTCCAAAAGAGGATGACCCTCATCTATAATCTCCCTTTGGGATATACTGGTAATAAGCTTTTAGAAAAAAATTCTCATTTATCAAGATTAGTAAACTCCATAATTATATTTATATAGTGATTACGACTTTTTGCAACAATAAAAGTGGACCTCAATATTAATTCTTGGATTATATTCTAGAATAAATTCAATTTTGTATAACTCATACCTGCGTCAAATTAGCTTTTATTATACACTAAAAGTACCATTGACTCAATTCAATTGAAAGCCATGAAAACATTTTAAAATTCCAGATTTCTAGAGTTCAAAATACTAAATATAATGGGAGTATTGAAACATTGCTGAGAGCACTATAATTCAAGATATCTTTGGCTAACAATTGCAATAAGAGAATTACATTGAGAACAATACCTATTACTTTGCTTTTGATATTTGCACAATTTATTCACTATTGAGTACAGTGGAGTTCAAAAAATTATGTTAAATACATAAAATTCAAATAAAGATTAGGGATCAAATGTATGAAATAAGACCTAAATTCATATATTTATCAGATATGGCATTGAATCGATTGGTCAGCCAGTCAAATAAATCCATAAGAAAACTATAGTTAGGAAATTATAAAGTCAGAATATCATTGATGACAAAGTCAAATACAATGGAATATATATATAATTCGTAAAATATATATTTCGTAAAATATATATATATAC